>JADLOZ010000490.1:0-25000 GCA_017562165.1 Ectropis grisescens
CCAAGCGAAAATGGATTCATTTTTACATGTTACGTCCTTGATGAGTCTAAATCGTTGCGTTGCTCCTCTTTGCTCTTAATCAAATCATCATCATATTAAATGGTGATTGGTGGTGATGGTGGTGAAATAATTCTTAAATTTTAAATTTTTGCTCCATTTTCTATTTTTTTCTTTCATGAGATCCTTCTTCTAACAATAACAAACACAAAAAAAAAGAATCAGCGAAATCGATCCAGCTCTTTACGCGTGATTACCAAGCGAAAATGGATTCATTTTTATATGTACACATAATTGAATTAATTAAAACGTTCACACTATTTATGTATCATTATTCCTGATTCATCATATCAAAGTTCGGTGGCAGTAGAGGTCATTTGAAGCCACCTGTCGTAAGCCTCTTAAGATAAAATATCTATAAGTAAAAATATAAATAAGTATGAATTAAAGTGCCAAAATTTTTATTTTATCATCTTTGCTAAGTTAAGTTTGCATGTATGTCTTGTTCAAGTATTTTTTGGTATTTGTCAGATCATCATTACTATCAGCTCTTTCAGGGTACTGCTGGTTATAAAGTATCTTGTCACAGCGAGGAGTGACCTCTCACTAATTTTCATCTTTCCTTGCCTAACACAGTCTCTTGGCTTTAATTAGGAAACCAGAAAGCTAATTTTTGACATAAATCTAACTCTAGATTCAATTTTACTCCCATAACTCTCTTAATACTTGTACATACAAATTAATTATTGTTCTATTTGATTTAACAGCATTCAATTATGCTTTAGCAGAAATCGTAGCATCTCCAAGTCTAGAGTGAGTTCGTTTCTTTTAGGTAAACGCTATACGCTCTCCATCATACCTACCATAGTTGTTTATCATCAGGCGAGATGACAGTCAACCGTTGGCCTATCAATGCTGAAAAAAACTGGTTTGTTATCAAAATTTTACTGTACAATATTATTTCTGGAACCAGCAATTACAAGGGCCTAAGCTCCCCATTTAGGACCTTAACAGATGGATTTAAGGTCGTATATAGGTTAATGTTCTACGTTACTGTTACCATATTCTCTGTAGTCTATTTCAATCGCACTAGCTACCTGCAAGATGTAATGCAAGTAACGCAACTAAAAGTTTTACGATGTTTTGGTTAGCGGAACGGTTGCACAAGGTTTTATTTATACTATCTATTATCGAGGAACGTGTTTGCTTATTTCAATGCTGTTTATACTTACTTGTCGATGCAAGGAGGTCTTATAAAATTCTAGGAATTTTAAAGAAACATTCAACGTTTGTGTCTCCGGTAATAAATATCCTTTTACAAAATATTTTGACGAAACACACTAATATTATAAAAGTGAAAATTTATGGGGTTGTAAGTAGGCAGTGTCTACGATGTATGTTTCCACGTATCGCTGTAATGACTGAACTTATTGAAACAAAATTAAATATGTAGTAAGTATATAAAAATGCAACCTTCGGAAGGGGTTACATATTTGAGCCATATGGTGTTGAGACATTGTGCCCGTGGTGACCGGGAACTCATCTCATTTTCAAAATTCCGAGTGCTTAGTCGAAACAACGCGTGACCAAAATGTTAGTAGTTTATTTAGCTCAACGCATAAGTAATGCCATTCAGCGCGGTAATCTCACCAGCATGCTGAGCACGATTCCGACTGGTTCTAGACTTGATGATCTTGATTATCTATAGATCTTCATATGATAATTCAGATGTGCTTAGTATAGTAGTTAGTTAGGTAGGTATAAATATGACGTAGAGTACGAGTAGATCTCAGTCTGATTAAAAAAAACATAGGGGTCGAATTGATAACCTCCTCCTGTTTGGAAGTCGGTTAAAAAAAGAGAATTTAAGTACATATATATAAGTAATCCGTATTAGAGTAGGTCATATTACACTTAACAAAACTATTCAATTTAAATGTCTTCATCGATTAAACCACACTAAAGGCATCTAAAGAAGAAAGTGTGTGGGTATAAGTGTCTATGTTTTTGAGCCGCGGGTGCAATTAGTAAAATATAGGTACTTACACAAGACATTTCAACTTGGTACAT
Source organism: Ectropis grisescens (assembly GCA_017562165.1). Lineage (NCBI taxonomy): Eukaryota > Metazoa > Arthropoda > Insecta > Lepidoptera > Geometridae > Ectropis > Ectropis grisescens. Next base: position 2,068 of record JADLOZ010000490.1, read on the forward strand.
CAATGTTTTTGTCGTGATATCACGATTGATTCCTTAACAAAAGTTGTATGTATATTATGACGTGCCTTTTTGACTAAAGTACCTACAGAAGTTCTTTGTAAGTTTGTAACCTATGTTACTTCTCTATGTGAGTTGTATAATACCACCAACAATCGGTCACCGTCCCACTACCGCCAAGATACAGAGGACATATTGTAATGGACAACAATTGAAGTGGTCTGGGTTTTAAAACAATACTTAGAGCAATCGTGGCAAGTACCTACGTTTTTTTCATTATTTTGTTTATTTGTATTTAATGAATTTCTGAGTAAGTAGCTATTTCCGTACGCGTTTTTCACCACCAATTGGCCAGCGTGGTAGGTTTTGTCCTCGACTATCTCCCTGTAAAGATTGGCCTTATCTCACGGCCTTGGAGACATAAAGACGGCTACTTGTGCCAAGCGATATTACAACTGTTTAATAAATATTGTTTAAGGGCGTGTGGGCCGTAATTTTGAATTTTTAAAACAACTTTAAGACCTTTAAAATAGTGTATTAAACTCTGAAAAAAATATATGTATTAGTTAAGGATCTAATCTAGTGCAATTCGCAGTCAATAACACGATTTAATAAATTTTACTTGATAGAAAAAAATCCCAAAGTTACCCCTTTTCAAAAAGGTTTTTCAAGTTTATAACTAAACTAATAATTTTTTTTACTAAATTTTTGTACTCAATGAAAGCCACTAAAAAGTTATAGATGCATTCGCAGAGTTTGACTTGATAAAAAGTATCAGTTATTCACTATGTTTTAATATCTACCATATATATAGCGCGCCGTTCGGCAGGCCTGATCAGTCGCGTTTCGGCGCTCACGGACGACGGGCCTGTGCTTGATTTTGAAATTTTGACAACCAATAAATTTTAAATATTACGATCATAGTGCCACAGTATAACAATATCAGTAGGTATTACTAGTGAAGCACGATATGATCTTGATTTTTGATACCGTTTTCATTGGAATTGCAAATAGACTAATTAGTACTATGAGTTCACTTTATTTTGTAGACCAATAGGGGAGTCTCAAAAAACTGACGTCGATAGCACATCAGTAAAAATTCAATGCGGATGCAATGGAAAATAGATAAGTATCGGTACAATATTCGTCCGTCAAATCAGAGATCGGGATAAGGAAATAATGAGAGGAGAAATCCCTGCGTAAAATGCAAGTTAGGTATCATAAATGATACCTAACTTGTATTTATATGCCATTTAGGTAAATTCTTTGGTAGTAAGGTACTTAGTACTTGGAAGAAAAGTCCTCACATACAGATTTTACCACCACTTTGGAAGAGATTCTTGCACAAACTATTCTACAATAGAATTTGTATGGTTTTGATAGATTTTTTTTCTTTTCCAAGTTTGTGACACTACCAAAATTTATTGTTTTTTTTTTTTTTTGTATGAAAATGTTAATATTGTTCATAGAATACATGTACTTACCAAGTTTTAATAGTATACTTCTTATAGTTTCGCAGACAAATGGCTGTCACATACGGATGGACAGACATAACGTATATTTAAAAAATTGTCTACGAATCCCTAAAAACCCAACTTCGTTCATTTAAAACTTATTTAAAATGAAATTTAGACACTCGACCAAATTTGATAAGAAGCCTTTTAGGCAGTAAAATTACTCGTAGAATTTAACTCTGTGCTAAATTTCCGATTCGTATTTTTATATAAGGTTTAGAATCATTTCCTGAGCATAAAATCACAAAATAATAACAAATCCAGGTGGAGCTTCAAGCGCGAGCTCGAAAAAACGTTTTTAGCCGATATTCCGAAAAAGTTATAAAGCCTATTATTATTGTAGAAAATAAAATTTCGCATCTTTTGTTGCCAGTAAACTTTTTTTTCGAACTTACCGATTACGATTTATTATGTCGAATTTAATGATAACAATGTAAAAAAATAAGATGTGAATTCTGTTCCCAGTAGCATAAACATGTCTTTTTTTACCGGAATGGAAGAAGGGTTATGTTTTTCATCATCATGATTGAAGAGTTGAACGAAGAGTTTGGTCTCCACTTTTGTAATAAGAACAACTAAGCTGTGAAACGCATTTCCAGAGTGGGTTTTTGTCGAAGGCTCGAACCTTGGGGTTTCGAGGTACACTGTGATTGTTTCTATTAGAGAAGCAAGTTCCATCGTAGACCACATCATTTTCATCCACTATTATCGGCATCATCGCAACCGTATCATTAAATGGGTTATAAATCGTAAACGGTATGTTTTACAAAAAAAGATACTAGCAACAAAAGATGCAAAATTTTGTTTTCTACAATTATTGTCAAAATATATAGTTTCCAAAATATCGGCTAAAACAGTATTTTTTTTCAATAGGCGTTTGAAGCTCTACCTGGATCTGTGAGCATTTTGTAATTTTATGCTCAGTTAGTGATCTTTACCTCATAGAAAAAATTGGTTTAGAAATGTAGTGCAAAAAAACCTTTTCATCCCACCAGCTCGGAAAGAGTACTTCTGCTCCTCGATATAAGGGCGCAAAAGTCGTTTTTACCCTCTAGAGGTTAAAGTAAATTTGAATTTAGAACATCGTGTGTACTGAGGTTTTAAATTCAAAACATAATTCAACCTATTTATTTCTACCTCCTTGGTGCCGAATGCATCATACATTTTTTTAATATGTTAAAACTCAGACTCGGAACCTCCTTGGTGTTGGTACTTACTTTTTTAATTTGCTTAGCGCGAAAACATTTAAAATTTGCATTTAGTCATTTCCTCGCTGAGGTGGAATGAAAAGTTACGTGTTGCACTCGAGTGCAAAGATTTTTCAGCTTGTGCTCTTTTGATTCCTTGCTACGCTCAGGATTCTAATTTTGAATCACTCGCTGTGCTCGTGATTCAATTTTAGAATCCTTCGCTTGCTCGGTCATCAAAATTGAGCACGCGGTTAAAAATCAACTTTGCACTCTTGTAAAACAAATAACTATTACTGGCCTTTCATTACGTTTCAGCACATTTTTAAAATTTTGACGAACTTGTGAATTATTAGGAAACATTTTAAAAAGATGCATGAAATTGGAAAAGCCGTTCTCAACTTATAGTGTGACCAAAAAAGAAAAGGTTGAGTTTTGTATACCTACGAGTACTTATAGATATTTAATATTTCTTCGTTTATATAGCAATAAACTCTTATCATAAACAAACAAACATAAACAAATCTTGAACAAAAAATGAGTTTAAATTACATAGTCCAATATTTTAATGTTATTTCTGCACTGTGGCACCGATTCCGCGGTCGGTGGCGGTCGCGAGAACAAGATAGCGGTAAATGCCTACTTTGACAGAATTACCTGGCCTTAATGAAGCATACACGATTACCTACTATTTTCAATTCATGTTTAACTACTCGTATTGTAATGAATTAAAATGAACATACTGAACGACTATTATTAAATTGATAATATTTTACTAAGAATGGTAAATGAAATGGCACGTGTTAATATTGATTCATGTTTAATCGTTTTATCGTATTAAATAGGGGAAGGATATATTGTATTAAAGTTTTAAAAAACGTTCGAAATAAACAAAAAACATTCAAACATCCAAAAACTTTGACATTTGTAATATTAGTCGGATAATAATATGGTGTTGTACTAGCAGCGTCCCTTGTTTTCACCCGCGTTGTTCCCGATTCCGTTATTTTCCCGAGATAAAAGTAACCTATATGTTTTTCCAGACCACTATCTATCTATATACCAAATTTCATCCAAATCCCGTCAGTAGTTTTTACGTGAAAGAGTAACAAACATCCATCCATACCTACAAACTTTCGCGTTTATAATATTAGCAGGATTAGTAAAATCGCACATAATCAATGATTTGCATCTACTAAGAGCCCATGTCAAGGTAAACATCTCTACCCATGATTGTGTAGAATATGGCATAGAATACCAAAACAACATACCTATGATCTTTTGACTTATAATAGTTTTAAACTAAACTATTAATAGCCATTCAATTAACCGGCTGTTACACCTTCCACTTTGTCCTTTTCCACTTATTTGGTTCTTTTTACTTATCTCAACAACGTATTTTTGTAATATAGACCGACTGGACGAGCAAAAGTTGCATTTGATTGTGAGAAATTGGCACTATTAGTAGAAACATGCTGGCGGCTAGACCATGCGGAATAGCAATGTTAATACGTTGAGCCATATAAACACTAAAATTTTGGCCACGCTAATCTATGACGTAGCATTAGGAAAGGTTTTCAAAAATGTGATGGCCCCAACGGCCCAATGTCTCAACACCAAACAGCTCTAATATTTAACCGCTTACAAGGTTTGTATACTTTCAGCGTTGGATACGCTCCACAGAAAATACTTTTTTTAGAACAGGAATCATTATGCCTTCAGATCCTGTGCCATGGTCACCTGCAAAACTACTCGGTTCGAGTGTGACTAAGGGTTAAGATCAGGCTTGAATTGGCTACAAAACAACTATAATATGTTCTCACAAGGGAGATGGGTACTTCAAGTCTGAAAAATTGCTCAAGTTAAACCAAGCACAGAATCAGACAGTTGTACCTACCTCAGAGTATGAACTCAAGTCATGCCAAGTTACATTGAAATGGAACGTGTTCCCCATACAGACAAACAGGCATGAACGAAAAAAGTTGCAGTTTTGACATCAGTTTCTATTATGGAGTTCCCCCGAGACAAATGTCTAAATATCTTCAATGTACAGAATTCCATCCGTTATAGACTTATTATAAATTAAGTTTTATTAGATATCTAAGTCCAACCTGCTGAAAATACTTGGATCTAGCGGGACTAAGATTGTTAAATCCCGCAAATACTTGGATTGAAATGGTTTTGGGGGATTGCATTCCCTAACTGGCGGCATTACTACGGCGCGCCGTATGGCCAGGAAAATATTTTTGGCCAAATAAAGTCCGGAGCGTTTCGAGTCGGATTAGATCAGACGCCTGAGCAACCTGAGTATAGATCATAATAAATATTACCGTAGTAAGTGGCCATCACGTCGACGGGAGTTCTGCCACGGGCTGTCTTCATAGCGGTACGCCTTGCGGAGGATGGGTGCGCAAGAGCACGACAGCTTGTTGCCCATCGTGCGCGAGCCGCAATCGGCGCACTGCACTATGCCGCCTGAAAATAATATACTCCTTGTATTTCTAATCAAATAAATTAGAAGTACAAACTTAACCCTTGATTATGCACACCAAAAATATTACAACACTTGCGATTGATAGAGACAACGGCGAAGACGATAGAGCCCTGAATGTGATAAACGATCCTAAAAATTTATTATTGTAATGTATACATCCCAGCCATTAAGATATTTCATTTGTAGATATTTATCTGTAAACGCTATCAAGTTCAATAAACTTTCTTCGGGCTTTAACTAGGTCCTTACAACTAGGTATTCCCAATTACTCCCATAATCTTTTTTTTTTTGTATCGTGGTTTATCTTCGTATAACATGGTTGACCATCAAAATTTCATAGAATTTATCCTATAAAGTTAATGAAATTTACTAACAAGATTACAACGAAAAACATTTTTTGAGACCCAAAGTCGCATAAAATGCCCAGTTGTACGCCGTGTTCGAAATACGGCATATCACTGATATATATATTTTTTTTAAAGTAATGAATACTATTTCATAAGTGTAGTAATAGTGAGTAGTTTTAAAATGTAAGTTAAGTTTGGTTAATTCTCGTTTGTATAATAAGTAACTAGGTACAAGGATAATGAGAATCTGAAGTAGGTAAAGAATTGTGTGTAGTGTTTTAATGTAGTGTGTTATGATGTATATGAATATGTCAAGTGTCCCAGTAATCTATTAATTTAAACAGCAAATTAGCTTTATAAGAAGATGGGATGGCGCCTCAGACAAGAGTTGACCAACATTCACCTGACAACGTAGGTGTAGGCAAATTTACTTGCCTACACTTTCCAGATGTGTGTAAAGTACAGGCAAAAATGCAAAAAACTTATAAGTGTAAAATAGGCATTTTTTGGATATTTTTGTGATTGTGCTATTTTTGATTATGTTGTTTTAAAATGTTAGGACATCTAACATTTTTGTTCCATTTTGTATTTCTTATATTTGACAATCGTTTCAAAAATCATTAGCAATACCAAAGAGGATACATTTTATTAATACTTTATCTAAGACCAATACCTATCTACGTATATAAACTAATATTATAAAGCTGAAGAGTTTGATTATTTGTTTGTTTGAACGCTAGGATCTCGGGAAGTACTGGTCCAAATTGAAAGATTCTTTTTCTATTGGACAGTCCATTTATCGAGGAAGGCTATAGGTTATAGAACATAACGCTACTATCAATGGAAGCGGAGCATGAATCACGAATGTAACAAAAACGGGAACAAATATTCCTTTTTGAGAGTTTTCGTATCGTGTTCAGCATGCGTCTAAGATTGCGGCATTGATTATAAACCTTAGCTAAACAAATTAGTTTTTAAATCTGAGTTGGTACTACCAATTTCCGACAGGTGGCGTAGGAGGTAGCTGAGGAGGTTTTTTGTTTGAAAGCGATATTCTCAGGATATGACTGAACCGATTTCAGTCATTCTTTCACCGTTGGATATGTACGGGATCCCCATGAGTGCTATGTAATGTACCAGGGCCGAAGCTGGGGCGGACATCTAGTTAATTTATACATATAGTAAATAGAACAGAAGTGTCAGTGCTAGCTGTACCCAGTGTATCTCTCTACTTAGTCTGTGCTGTACCCAACGTAAGGCCTAGAATTTGTATTTACAGTATTGAACATTTTGAAATTTCTCATTGCGTTGCCCTAATTTTAAAACTAAGAAAGTCACAAGTATCGATAGTAGTAAATAAGTAAGTGAATTATAAACACAAACGTGTTTATAATTTACACACGGCGTGTGTGTGTGTGTGTGTGTGTGTGTGTGTGTGTGTGTGTGTGTGTGTGTGTGTGTGTGTGTGTGTGTGAATTATGGTGACCTAGTGACAAACGTTCGATCTCCCAAGAATAAGTATAACATGCTTTTGTGGATACAATGCAAACTACAAAAGTTAAAAGAAAAAAGTTGTAGGTACGGTTTCGATGGAAAACTCACCCGCGGTCCCGTGATGTCACCAGGTGCCATCGGATCGCGACAGCGAGTGGCCGCGGTTGAGACTCAGCGACCGCTGCGTGCCGTGTCGGTTCCTCACAGACGCGTGCTGCAATACACGAGCCAACTTGCACTAACACTGCGTACACACAGGACAAGCTGGATTCACATTAACTGTATACCGCTTCTAGCAATAAGATTGCTATTTATGAACTTATTTTATGTTAGTTTGTCTATATCTCTTTAAGTGCAATATATCTATATCAATCTATCTTACTCATTTGCTTGCTGATTATGCGAACAATTTATTTATCTTGAGAGTGAGCTACCGGACTCTGAATGTATTAATAGTTTGGTGACGATGGATTCAGTTTATGATTGTAACATTTAAAGAATACAATTGTTTATATTTGATTTAATAATATGGCCTCAGATGGCGTCTAATGCCTACCTTAGGGTTAGCGCATTAGGTACTATACACGGATATGTACTATATCATACTTGTATACCTACTTGATTGGCGGTTTATGAATCCCGTTGTAAGATCTATATAAACATGTAGCTTTTTTCCTAGTTGTCAAAGTACTCATATATATTAAATACTTAAATACACGTTAATATATCAAAGGCACAGAAATCTACATAATTATGTCTTTTTTAAATTTTATCAATTTATGAGCAAATTTTTTTATCAACATTAACTCTACAGGCTTATTAGGTTTTATAAATACTTTATAATGCATAAAAATCGCAATGAATTTTGATATTTTAATTTCAAATTATGTAATTATAGAAGCACAAAAAAAAAAAAAAAAATGAAGCTGTGCTCAATAACATAGATTACAATTACTTGTTACGTTAGCTGAAATGTTAAAATTCAGTTGGTAAAATTATTTATGTCGTAGGAAATATAAGACTGATTTAAGTACCCGTTACGCCTTCAAACATGTTTTTAACATTAAAGTGTTTTTTTAATAAATGTCGCTTTGTATTACTAACGTAGGCACGCAAAATTTAGTAAAGAATTATACTATGTGTTGTTTGATGGATTTGACAATTGAAATATACTAATGAACTTGGCTGGCCACACTGTCGTGTGTCTAGATTTGTTTGCCAATAAATCCAATCCATCTGTTCCCGATTAAAATGATTGACACACACGTAAAGTTTGAAAACAAGTTTGTTCGATAAACGGGTATTTAAGGGTATAGGCACAAAATTTTATAGGAGAAGAATATTACGAAATGGGAATGAATGCAGTGTCATGAAAGCGTGCATTTGTGATTATAACTACCGTGCTACGTCTAAGTTCGGCTGCATTTTAAAAACGAAAATTTAATAGGTTGACGTAATTAAGCTTATCTCTTAAATACTTCACTTTGTTTATTTATATTTATTTTGTTATAGAAATTAATATCGCTCATGCAGTTAAAACACAAAAACACATAAATTATGGTTTTTTAACGTAATCGTAACAAACACATGTCGAATAAATTAAATTAAATCTAGTAGATTAATAACGTACACACAATTTCAAAATATTTACTCAAACTACCTGTCGTAACTACTACGTAGCTATTGCTAAACTGCTAAAAATGTTTGATCAAGTCGCAATGCTTTTCAAAATTTGTGTTACGGACTAGTGAGTCATTTAGAAGTCTTTCCTATTTTGGTACATTTGAAATATACATTATTACTTAGGTTTTTCCATGCTGTTGTGGTTATATTTTTTTAATAAAATGAAACAAGTGGACAACCTTATATAAGTAGTTAGTTCTTGTGTTACCTTAGATGTAACACAAGAAGTGCTCACAGTTTTCATTAATTGAAGAGTTGAAGATCATATTAGATTAGCTGTGTTAAAGAATATTTACAATAGAAGTAATAACTTTTGCAAAATCAAAGAGTCTTTATTCATGACAACAAGACAATTTTATGTGTCTGGTAAGATTTTTTGGCTAAGTATATCTTTATCAATTTGTGAATTTGAATCGTCGCGGTTCCTTCTAGTTTCGTTCAACGACATTATAATATATAAATGTCAACATGAAAATAAAGAAATCCCATTTAAACATATTCAACTATACAGATTGAAAACTATTTTAATGTTTAAGAACTATGATTTAGAAGCCCCGCAAAGGTTAAAAGACTGTGGTAACTGTCGCTTAGCGGGTAAAGTGACAATCAAGCACATAATAAATATTTAGGTCATTGCCATTATTACGATTTATGTGAATATTTAAAACACGAGAAAATGTAGAAAAACATTTTAAATATTTGTTTATTTTTATTGTCGACGTCCATTTTGGAGAATGTTGTAAGTATTGCGAAGCAAGTTCAAATAAAATCTTAATGATTTTTAACACGAAATCCAGAAAGTATGTATTAAGCTACAAGTGATGAATTTCTCAATGCCTATCGAAGGCATGAAATAAACACAGACGATTTGAGCTGGTAGCCATCGTAAGGATAACGCAAAATGTTAAAAGAGAGAAAATTATCAAAAACACAAGTGTGTTAAAACTGAAGAGATCTGGCAATTATCGAAAACAAGTAAATTAATTATATTTATTAAAATTATATTGCATCGTTTTAATTGGAAACTATTGAGTAACTTAAAATAAACATTTTCTGCCGTTTATATAAACGGCAGAAAATGTTAAAACTAGAGCTAGTTTTTAATCATCAATGTGAAAGATGATTTTTAAGTTTTAACATCGTTTCATGGTTGATGTTCCAAAAACACGAACGAAGAGATTTTTCTCAAATTTTGTGATAAGAACGTTTAGGCTGTGGAATACGTTGCCTGAGTGGGTTTTCCCCGATGATTACAATCTTTGAGTCTTCAAATCGAGAGTGAATCGGTTTTTCTAGGCAAACACGCTCCATTGTAGACCGCTTTGTCGTTTAACATCAGGTGAGATGGTGGTCAAGTGTAAAACTATAAAAGATAAAAAAAAAATGGTCGTCTGCGTATACATTAGATACTCATATACATTTGTATATGAGTATCTGAACGTGCCATCGTAAAAGTTTTAGCTTCTAAATTATGATTTTAAATCGATATTTCATATGTAAACCGACGAGATCAAGATGGTTCTTAAAATTTGTTCTATATCTGAAAAGCAACGTTGAATTTTTTTTTACTTTGTCGACTTAAGCTCATTATTTATCGTGTACTACAAATTGTAGATAATGAAGATAATAACATTTTATCCAGCATAAAAAAATGCTAACTGGAAGCCAACAATGACATAAATAACCTAAAATGGACAGATGAAAGTTACGGAGGTGCTGGCCTACAAAAACAAATGCTGAGGAGACTTGACATAAGAAGTAGACTATAAGATATCGATGACATTAAGCGGGCCTTTCCTATCAAACAGTAATTAAAATTCTAGCACCGCATTTCGATCTTGTCGGTCGGCAGTGCCTTGAATCAAGCCAGATTAGTTTAACTGTATGTGGGTCAGCCCAGCTTGGCTTCATATTTTATACAGCCAGTAGGTTTAGTATGCTTGTGCCGCTGCCTGGTACTCTACCTAATTTTATTTAATGTCATACAGACCTTCATACTCACATCTTGTAGGACTTTATGACGTTATCTACACTTATTTAGGTTTATAACGTGTTTGACTTCAACAGAATTTGACTGAAATTTGTATCTGCAGTACTCCGTAGAGTTTGTTGCAAATATTTTACTACAATTCAATTCCATTACGTATTGCCTTTGGATTATGTGAAGCTTGTATCTAAAATGATTTGAATGTCGAATTGTTTTTTTTAGTACATGACTGACAATGATAGCAGTCCTCGGGTGAAAACAATGTATTGCGTATTAAGTTCGTTACCCAAGCGAGAAATTCGACTAATTCTAGCACGCGAAACAAACTTCAAACAGACCCGAGAAACCCGAGAAGAGTAACACGTGTCTTAGTTTTATTAATTAAATGTACGAAGTATTGATTGACAATCAATTGTAACGAAGAATGCATTGCCTGTTACCCGAAACCTATGTCGCATGGCCTTAGAGAGGTTAACTACATTATGATATTCAACACATGTAGGAATTGCAGAATTCCACATCAGTATATCACATTTAAACATAATAAAAAAACACAGTTACTCTTTTTTTTAATAAAAATCTATGAAGTATCAATGCAGCTGTATTAAATCTGGAAAATTCGCTACCTGTGCTGAAGTGTAGTTAAACGCCTAACTAATACAATTTTCCGCCGTAAATTTTAAACATCGTTATACGATCATGACGGAAGATTCACTTGTTTTATGAACTTGTTACTAACACCTATGTGGGCACTATCGATGCGAAGAATACACGATAATTTAGCATTTACACTAGAATTACACACAAATTAAGCTAAATAAAACAACGTAACGTCACACAATCACAACCAAAACTCAAATTTAACGAACATATTATTTATGTTTATTTTATTTTTTTAATCAAATCCAATTAAATAGTTAAAATGTGAACATGCATAATTTCACTCTTTACAAAGTTAATGTGCATCTTGTAATATGTAAATTAGGAGAGGAGGTTAAAATTCGTTATTAAATTTATGAATGGCACGAAATGCCCCATCGTTTAGCTGACATTCACGGGGGAGGTAGAGGGGAAGGGACAAACACTCCATGTGCAAAATAATCTATACGTAGTTACGAACCTCGAAATTGTTCCAATTTTGCGAAGAAAATTTAGCAGCCTCCACGCTTTCTTTAGCACCCATATTTACGGTGTTGTGAAATCACTCAAATGAACTATGGACAATCGGCTTCGATGCGTATGTTCTGAGCTCGTGACACTAGTGCGGGCTATGGCCGAACCCTACGCGTGTGTCGGGTTTGATAAGCAATGAAATACCTCTGTCTTCGTTCGTTCGCTAAGTTAAAAATTCACACCGTTGAATAGTAAATCAGGGGTGTAGTAGGTAGGTTGCAGCGAACGAGCGAGCGCAGAGAGCGGCGGCGCGGCGCAGCGCGGCGGCGGCGCGGCTTGCAGGCGCGGCGTGTAAACACGGCCAGCTGCGGCCCGGTGCGGCTGACACGCGGCTCTAAACCGCACCGCACCAGCGGAGTGCAGCTCGACCAGGTCCGCTGTGCCCGGACTCGCCCGCCTCGCCACTACGGGGACCGCACGTAATGCGCAGAATTTGATCAGCCGAGGCCCGTCGATTGCTGCGGCGAGGCGACACCGCCGGCTCGCCTAAACGTCAGAGCAGACTGGGTCGCGCTCCAAGCGTGCGTGGCGGCGCTGTGTGCGCACGGCCGCCGCCGCCGCGCCGCGCACCGACCGCCTGCCGAAAGCCGAGACGCAGCGACGCCCAAACCTAGCGGTCTCTACGGTGGACAGCGCCCCCGATATACAACGCACACCGGCACTACTCCCATAGCATTGAAACTTCGTTACGGTACCACAATTGCCGTATTCGTATATTATAAAACAAATTAGGAATATCTAGTTATACGAGTTTGCATTAAAAATATCAATATTAAGTATCGAGATTCGGAAGATCATCAATGAAGGTTCGGAGCGGTGCGGTGTGGGGCGGGAGTTGCGCGCGCATTTTCCCGAGACAACATTCGATTTTGGTCCATGACTGTTGGATGCTTACAGTGGCCCACCAAAGGCTTTAATAGTTCATTTTAGACTATGTCGGAGAAGAGGTCTATCTATGTACCTAGGTAGATACTCATTTAAAACATAAACCTATACCTAATTACTCTCTTAAATCACACCACCGCAGAATTTTTCACAGTTTCAATCAAAGTTTTACTATTGATAAGTGTTGGTTCACCGTCTTTTCAATTCTGATTTTCTGTTCAGCGAAAAGCTTTCTATTAGTAGAAATTTATGATACATAGGTACTAACCGCTACTACTTATTAATGTACAATACCCATCCCATTAATAAAACACTCTTTTCAAACGTATTATGTGACGAAAACTAGAATCAATTTAATTTTGCATGGAATGATTGAATCGGAAATAATTTTCCAATTCAATAATTTCGCATGCAAAATTAAATTGATTCTATTTTTCGTCATATAATTTCATTTACCTTTCTAGACATAATTTAAACTAAATTATACCTAGCTAGAAAGGCAAATTGTATTCTAATGATAATAAATAGTATTGGACTTCACTACAGGTACATTGAAGCTTCCATAAGTCCTGTAACCTATATTATGTAAACTAACGGAATGCTGGATTGCGATGATTATCAAACAAAATAGCACACAAAATAGATCTATATATGTGTATGTTTGTAATATAATATCTACATTAAGAAAAAAAATGTAAAAACAAGTTTACTGAAACTAGTTAATATTTTATTTTGAGTAGGCAGAATAAGAAAATTACAGAGCACCAAAACATAATAGAACAAACACGGCACTTAAACTATGTTATCAAATTTAATTGAATATGATTTTTGTAGGAAATTTATTCTTTTATTATTAATATATTTGGTCCATCTCTGATAATAATTTTTGAGTTAGTGCTGATACACCGCAGGCGAGGAACCGAAAAGACCAAGCGGTGTCAACTTAATTTTTCGTCCTTACAATTTCACTTTTTTACATTTAAATGACACTAAATATAATCAATCGAAATATAAAAAGAATCATCAAAATTAGTTACAACTGCCAGAGATTATGAATTGCCCTTTAAATTTTATCGAAGCTGTAGCTTCACCCACGGTATAACTGGATGCAAAATCGAATTCTAGCGAAACACTGGAAAACCACTTTATCCTGTTAACGAATTTTGCGTGTTTAAAGCATGGTTTGGTTTGTTCAGTGAATTTTATTCGTTCGAAACGCGTAGGGCGAAACCTGGCCGGCGGCGGCATGATAACGGCTGACCATGTAGGTCAGCTTAAACCGTTTTATCATGTTAAAGGGGCTTAAAATCTCGTTACTTAATGCAGTTTCGAACAATCTCTCGGTAAGTATATTGTTCCGTTTTATCCGTACACCTTTTGGCAGAAATTATCCGTGAATATGAGTCTAATGAAGTGTGTTCGTTAATGTTTGTAATCGAAGTTATACACTTTTTGTTACTTATTGTTTTGTGTTAAGTTTGTGGCTACTACTTCGTCGACTTTTTTATAAAGCCATTTCTCTCATTCTTCTTGTCTTCAATACAAGGGAACACATTGCGGTATCTGTCCAAGTCTGATCATTATGGATATTGCCTAAATACAGCCATTATTTGTGATAACAATATTACAAAACAATGATTTCAATAAAATTAGGAACGAAATTTTGTGAGATTGGATATTGAGAGAGATTAAAAAACACCTTTTTGCTTAAATGAAATCAGTAATGAATTTATATCAAGACAAACAATATCTTAACGTGGTTAAGGAATCAAGCAAGGTATGCACCGCGAACTAAATTTATTAGAAAGCAACGAGATGGGAGCATATTCGTTGTAGTTTGATAGGTGTGGAACGGCTGAAAACGTTGAGACAAATTTTTGAAGCCAAAGATATTGTGTAATAACCTTGCAGGTATGTAGTATTAAATATATCACACAACCTAATTGGAAACTTCATAATTTTTCAAATACGTTGATTCTAGATTTGATGCGCACACAACCAAGGCAGTTAACAAAGTAAAATGTGCCTATAAAGGAGGAAACCTCTAGATTTTAATGATGATGACTGATGCCTTAAAACTACATCTTTTAGATTTAGAACTCAGATAAATTATGTAGTCTCGAGTAATACATATGTTACTTTTATACTGTTAGTTGTTAATATATGAGATACATTAGATATATGCGTATACTGGAAACTAACTACCTATCAGTTGATAACAAAACGAGTAGAACATGCATAATACGTTTTATGAACATGTGATCCGTCCTTTTGGGAACAAAACTGAACGGCTTTGTGAATATGACAAGCTTGGAACGATAATTTCACATCCATGTCATCTAGTATAGGTACAAAGTTTTGATAATAAAAATTTGTCGCTAACATTAAACAATTTCCATCAAGTATAATATGTTCCTCCAAATGTATTTTGCATTTGGCAAACATATCGCACATTTGCGGAAATACTCTGATGTCTCGAAATGAGCGGTTTTACAGGAGACTACTTACGAAGTTTTGAATTACAATATCTTTTCAATCATTAAATTGTACGCTTACATTTGTATGAAACATATGTTTTTCAACTATAAAACTATTGTTACAATATGATATTTTATACTATAACAACTTCAAACAACATCGAGTTATGGTTTAAAAAAATAAGGAACATTTATCACGTTGTTAGTGCAAAACAGAGCACATTAATGTGTGTTATCTTGTGATGTAACGTTGATACTTTTATAATTTCGTCACATTATTTTTACAAAAAAACAGTAATGTTAAGCATTTTATATTACGAGATATTTATATGTATCTTGTGAAAACAGTAATTTGAACTATTTGTGTTTTAAAGGTACAGAAATAAAACTATACCAATGATACTATAACTTCTTAAAACATCAGGTTTGGTTTGGGATCAGGAAATATTAAACACAAAATTAGTATTAGTTGTAAATTAAAATAGTATTTTCTCCTAGTAGTTAGTAACATTACAGTAAACATTCTTATTATCAACAGTTTTTTGAAAATAATAAAGTTCGACTTCATTTCTTGGTTTATGGCTTTTATTGCGGTTTAGCCTCACAATTTCGCCAGTGTCAAGTATAAATATAAGAAATAATCTAAATTTTTTAAGAAAAAACGGACGACGCGTACGGCAAAGCGCCATTTTTTTCAATTTTATTATAAATTAAAAAAACAATAATCAAGTTAATAAAACCTAAACAATTGCTCCTAAAGGAAAAACACATTTTTACGTTCTTCCTTTTTGTCGTGTCAGCGATTCAATTTGGAGTACATCTAAAAAAAATATTATTATTTTATATACATTTTAAAATTATATCTTTCAAGTTTAGTTTCATGTTTTTTTCTTTATGTTATTTTTAAGTAGTACAGTACACAGTTTCAGTGCGTGGCTACAAAAACTCCAACGAGGTTTGCTTCGCAGAGGTCGCTCAGTGTACAGGTGTTTTACTTTTGAATATGTATTTTACTACTACAAAATGGTTTCATATTTTAAATTTATTAAATACAAATTAAGTACTATAAATTTATGATAAAAAATAAAGTCTTGAACTTCATTATTTCCGGGTTTTTAGCTTACTTCGTAAGCTTTAATACTATCAATGCCCACAAACTTATAATTAGTCTGAAGTTGGAAAGAAATCGGAAGTTCTATAAATGTAAAACTAGATAAATTCAAATAACTACCAATACTTCTGCAGTGTGAAATAAAATTAAAGATTTATACCAAATTATAAACAGATAGTTTTACAGATTAAAAAGATTCAAAAAAAGGTTTATGAAAACCGGGTGTAATTATGGGTCACCAAATCCAGGAGATCTTTTTTTTATTCTTCACCAACCTAGGTTTTCTAGTATGTGCTATGCAGATTGCAATATTTTTAATATCCTTATTTTTTTATTGAAAACTTTTTCGGTACATCCGAATCGCTTGAAATTTTATGAACAAACGTAGTTCTACATTATTACATTATTTGACGACTGAAGATTTAGTCATAAGTGCATCAATTTTCAATACTAACCTCATATAGCTATTTGATGATTACTATCTAAAATATTTATTTGAGTAGTCAAAATATCGCCAAATTCAGTCAGTGAGAAACTTTGTTTGCGTTTTTTTTTTCATATTCCGCAATTTGCATATTTAAGAGTTAATTACCTAGCACTGCACCACGCTCGTCACCCATAGATCTAAGATGTCATATCTCTAAGCCCTGTAATTTCTCTGGAAACATTGCCCTTCAAACCGAAATACACTAATGTTTGCACATTACTGCTATGATGAGGTTTGAGTACGCGCAGCCTAAAATTTATTTTTCTTCTACTAAAACATTTATTTTCCGTCTTGAAATAAGGCGGAAAAGGTAGTACGAGAAACGAAAATTTAATTTTACTCTCTTAAAATATGATACGAAATGAGCATGGCGTTCTCAGTGAAAAAAACCTTGTTAACAGGTAAAAACGAGACCCGCTCACCTCGATCTGGCCCCAATATTAGAAGAAAATTTATTTTACCTCGTTTTATACGCAAATTTTGCACAAGTATCTCACCTTCCAAACATTATCTAAATGCATATGACGTTTGTCTAAACAGTTCTGCTATCGTTGCTAAATAGACGTAAACATACAGAGCAGTATCTGCTCTATTCATTGACTTAGTCGGCTAGGTCAAACATGAACTAGGCATTCAAAGGGGTAACTTTAAATCAGTTTATGCAGCTCTTCAAGATAATTACTCGTAGAATACCTATGGGATCCCTAATTTTTATGTACCTACTTGTGTTTGTACAATGCCTGGTGCATTGAAGTAATCTAGCATTTACCCAGTTTGGTCTTTGTTGCTTTTAATTAAGATAATTGAAAACATTATATATTACTAGATGTCCGCCCCGGCTTCGCCCGTGGTACGTTATATAGCACTCATCGGGATCCCGTACATATCCAACGGTGAAAGAATGCCTGAAATCGGTTCAGTCATTCCTGATAAAATCGCTTTCAAACAAAAAAACTCTTCAGCTACCTGCTACACCACCTGTCGGAAATTGGTCGTACCAACTCAGATTTAGAAACAAATTTGATCAGCAAAGGTTTATATAATGATGCAATCTTAGACACATGCTGTCATTTCAAACCACGCTACGAAAACTCCCAAAAAAGAATATTTTTCCCCGTTTTTCTTGATTCATGCCCCGCTTCTATTGATAGTAGCGTTATTTTCTATAGCCTATGGCTTTCTTCGATAAATGGACTATCCAATTAAAAAATAAATCTTCAATTCGGCCCAGTACTTCCCGAGATCTTAGCGTTCGAACAAACTCTTCAGCTTTATAATATTATAGTATATTAGTATAGATTTAAAATTAAATTTTCGTTTCTCGTACTACCTTTTCCGCCTTATTTCAAGACGGAAAATAAATGTTTTAGTAGAAGAAAAATAAATTTTAGGCTGCGCGTACTCAAACCTCATCATAGAAATATGTGCGACAGCTCATTCGATTCGGGATGACGTCTAGAAAAATGTTAGGGTTTATTAGCACATAAAAAATTGCGGTAGTTAAGTCAAAGTCAAAGTTCTTTATTGATAAATGTACAATTTACACGTCAATTTTAGAAAAAACAAAATAAGAGCATACAAAGAGTATACTGGCAAAGTATTCAATGTGTATTCTTCAAATCAATTTTCTCGACGTGATATTCGGCACGTGGATTTTTCTTGAGCATATATGTATGTTGTTCATGTTTCTGAAGTCGTTGTCGGTTTCAAGAAGCAGACGTGTAATTTTTTGACTTGTTCAACTGCTCCTAACTCTGCGTCGGAAGTTCCTGTACCGCGTACGACTTTTCTCGTAAAAGAGTAGCGGTCTTTACGCCCCATTACAGTCTGCCACGATGTTTCTCGAACCGATGCGATGCTTGTGGTTTGGTCGTTTTCGATCCTACAGTTGTTGGTGTTACGTTATCGGTGGATGACACTGTAGTTAATATCTGCGCGCGTTTTCCGCGTTTCCGCGGCGGCGTGGGAGTAACTGTTGGCGATGTTGCGTGTTGCGGGCACACACGGTAGCGCAAACTGGCCCGGTGGCGGCGCAGTGACAGACAGCGCGGGCTGACCCGCCGGTGGTGCGGGGTTGCAATAATGGAAGGTAAAATATTTGATATTTGGAATATAATATGGAAAGTCCGTTATTTTTAACGATAAACCCTTTGTATCTTGACACAAAGGGGATAAATGTTTGTTCTGACAATTTTGTAAATTCGAACTGTATGGGGATGAAATAAGGGTGACATGGAGGATAATCATAATCAATAAAAGTTTGTATCGAAGTTTGCTGTTGTTAAAGATAAATCCACGAAACTATTATCTAGGCACTTTACACGAAGCCAGTTAATGTTTTTTCTAGCAATTTTGGAATTTAAAACTTTACGGGCATGAAATACAGGATAAAATGAGGAATGAAAGTCTATATGGAAGTTCGTCGTTGTTGAAGATCAAGCTATGAAAGTTTGTATCTAGATATTTGGCACAAAGCCAATAAATGTTTGTTCCAGCAATTTTGCTATTATGAACTAAGTAGACAGGGATGAAATAGGGGTTGAAATAAGGGAGGAAATTGTATATGCAATTTTGTCATTATTGAAAATAAAACCATGAATCTTTGTATCTATACATTTGACGTCAATCAAATATATGTTTGTTCTAGCAATTTTGCAATTCAAACCCGTTCGGGGATGAAATGGGGGATAAAACTTCATATGTAACTTCGTCATTGTTGAAGGTAAAACCATAGAACTTTATTATCTAGACATGAAACAATCCATACAAATAGTATTAAGTAAATCTGTATATTTGTCTCTTACGTTATCACGCCTACCTTTTTTAAATTCGTATGGGTGTACAAATACTGCCTGAGTTACCTTAATATTTATTTCATGCGGACGAAGTCACGGGTAACAGCTGGTAAATTATAATATTAATATTTAATGAATTGAGTTATAAAACTTTTTATTCGAACTTCGAGCTTTTTATTCGTAATTTGAACCCACCGATGGCGTCGTCGGCGTAGTACGTGAAGTTCCCTGTGACAGCGTAGTACAGTTTGGATTGCAATTCAAACTCGTTTGTCAGCCCCTGAGCTTCATGGATGATAAGTATTCGTGACCCATTGCCTGAACCCTGAACTATAACCCTGGTTTGTCAGGATCCCCTTCTCCTCTTGTAAATGTACTAAGAATAGGGTGTAGGGTTTTTGGGCTCCCTTATATTAGATCCTTACATATGAAATTGGTATTTAGTACTATCGTACGTACGACGTACATACCCACTTTGACCCTTATGTTTGGTTAGAAATTCCAATTTCAAATTTATACAGCTATTTATACTCATGCTTTTGTGTTTTGAAAACCGTAATTCATTTGTTTTTTTCCTCTATTGTTTTTTATTCTTTATTGGTTTTTTTCTCAGATTAAAAGTGTTTATTGATGTAAGATAACTGATTGACGTCTGCGAACAGGACAATTTCACAAATACCAGACAGCCATTACTATGACTCCAAAATGATTCATGAGAGCTGCATCCACCATGAGGCGACTAAAATTCTCTTATCCAAAATCTTTTGCTGTCTCAGTTGTTGTGGTGATGATGGCATCTTTGTCCACGTCGACCCATGTTATTTTTCTACATCCGGAAATTCCGTTGTAGAAAGATAACATGTATACAGTATTCTCGGTACCTCCCAGTTTTCCCAACCACGTCTGAGCTCCTTCGATGATCTTGTCGTCTAGCTTAATTTTGGTACATTGGACGGTAACTACATTTAGGTGGTTTGGTGGTATCGCATAAACAGGTCTTCCCGCAGGCTATCTCTGTCTCGTTCAGTGTCACGAAGCCATTTTCTGCACTGTGGGCCTGTCCTGTCCTGTCATGGTTCCCTTGATGATCTGGGAAGTAACATTACTGTTATTTAGGGTTAAGTACGCATACTGTCTGTCACTGATTTATTCACAGTCCACAAGCTTTATTTACAACTATATTTCATGCGAGGGCTCAAGTCATATTCAAAGATTTGGATTTTTCCTGAAATCATATATCTCAGGTTTGCACTGGTTGCTATTTATTAACCGACTTCCAAAAAGGAGGAGGTTATCAATTCGACTCCTATGTATTTTTTATAGGTATTTTTTATCTATGTTACCTGATTTCTCGAGAACCCCCACATAAATAAATATACCCCCATATAAATTTATTATTGTGTTCGGATAGGTTTGCTTCCCGAATGGTCCCATATAAATCTTATTGAAATCGCTCAAGTGGTTTTTGAAATATGACCCAAAAACTAAAAATTGCATACAATTTTCTGGATGACGTAATTGTAGATTTCACAAAAATTATGAAACTCTAACCTGTCACTACAAAATTGGGTGATTGCAGTAATAAAAACTTAAATACTTTTGTGATAAGAATGTCTAGGCGTTGTGGGATGTTTCCTATAGTTACAATCTTGGTTTTTTTAAATCTAGAGTGAAGCAGTAGCTTTTCGGTTAGCACCACGTTAGCACGCTCCATCGTCGCTTCGCAAAGCGGCAGTCAATTGCAAATTTATAATGCATAGTTGAAAAAGCGCACCCAGACCAACACTAACATGGGTAACAACGGTATAGTTTTGGAATTTTCGATCGAATTTTTTCGTTTGGTGGACTCATAACAGAGCTATAAAGAGGAGTTACATAAAGAGCACTTTTTAACCGACTTCCAAGAAGGAAGAGGTTATAGATGTTCGATTTGTATTAATGTTTTTGATGCTTAGCAGTTGAAATCTTGACATTTGTAACAGTATGTAGTTGTAGGACCATGTCATATCCCGACAGCAAGAATATAGGTAGAATATATTCACTCGGAAAATGCAGAAAAGAATTCAAATAACTAATCCGTCAGCGAAATTGTAATTTAGTTTAAACTTTGTTTCAACTGAAACATACAAATTCGCATTTTTATATTTAATTTGCTGTTCTAAAATCTGTTATGCTAAATCTGGGTAACCTATGTAGTCAAAGCCAATATAGGTCGATCCTATTTTGGTTTTACGTGACCTAATATCCTATTTAAATACATGGGTAGGTATTTTAAATTTACTTTGGAGATAGATTTCCGAGATTTTAATACCATAATGAGTTAATCTAAAAATATATATTAAAATTAAATAAGGTGTATGTATGTAATGTTTCATAATAAATTTTGGCCTTGTATGACCATGCGATCCCAATACGCCAAACTTAATATTTATCAGAAAAATCTAACTCAAGCTGTTTTTGAGTTTGTTTGAAATTCAAGAACTGGATTTCAAAATGTAGACTCTATAAACCAATTACTAGCTTATTAGTAAATAAAAGTGGCCAAGTGCGAGTTGGATTCGCCCATGAAGGCTTCCGTAGCAGCAAGTAACATAATAAAAAAGTTCTTGTAGCACATTGTTACTATAATCAGTGTTTTAACAATAGTGAATTTATGACGCATTAAAATAAAACTACTTACTAGATCTCATTAAAACCAATTTTTGTTGAAATTTTACATGGTAATTTCCATCATACATTTTTTTTAGTTTTGTCATTCTCTTATTTCAGAAGTTATATGGGGGGGGGGGGCACATTTTACCACTTTGGAAGAGTATCTCGTGCAAACTATTCAGTTTCGAAAAAAAAATGTTAGATACATCAATATCATTTTTGAAGAGATATTCATAGATAGCCCACATGAATGGTTTTGATGGAAAAAACATATTTGAGTTTCAGTTCTCAGTATGGGACACCCCCAAAATTAATTGTTATTTTCTATTTTTACTTTATATTACTTACCAAGTTTCAATAGTATAGCTCTTATAGTTTCGGAGAAAAGTGGCTGTGACATACGGACGGACAGACAGACAGACAGACAGACATGACGAATCTATGAGGGTCCCGTATGTTGCCATTTGGCTATGGAACCCTAAAAAATAACTTTATGTTAGCAAATGATCGACTCACGATGGCATTTTTTCCCCTTCTGCTATCCGACAGTCAGAGAAACAATTCTAATTCAAATCTATTGAATTCTCGAGAAAAAATAGGGGACGAAAGTTAGCTAAGTATCTGTTTACAAAGTACTCGTCAACCCAAAT
>JADLOZ010000093.1:0-25000 GCA_017562165.1 Ectropis grisescens
AATTGGTTCTTAGGGATCAATTGAAACTGTGGGAGACTATGATGAGCTTATGAAAACAGGAAAAGAGTTTTCTAAACTTTTGGAGCGCCAAGAGAGCAAACATCCTGACGAAGAAAATCCTCAGGTAATGTTGATTTAAATTTTTAATTAATTGTAACAATTTTAGACGAGTCTATCACGTTTGTAATATTTTTATTAAACAGAAACGACCATCTCTTCAACGAGGAATATCGAAGATGTCAAACAAAGATGCTGATGGTTCGGATGTAGAAAAAAAACAACATCAAGCAGCGGAAGAGAGAGCTACAGGCAACCTGAAGTTTGAAGTGATTTGGCGGTACTTGAAATCAGTGCAGTCTTGGTTCGTAGTATTCTTGACGTTGTTCGCCTTGACGCTAACCCAAGGTGCTGCTACCACATCGGATTACTGGCTCAGTTATTGGTAAGTATTTTATAAATTTTGTGGAATTGGTTGATATATGATTTATTTTAGAGTATAATGCAGACTTAGCGTTGAAAGACAAAGCTTCTTGTGCTTTGTAACGATAGTTTTCATTTCGAAAATAGAGGTTTGATTCCATGCTTGTGATAAAAACTTCTAGATTACGGAACGCGTTGTCTGGGTTTGGCGGGATAAGGGTTTTCCCGATAGTTACAATCTTGGTGTCTTCAAATCGAGATTGAATGGGCTTCTTCTAGGTAAGCACGCTCCATCGTAGATCGCATCGTTGATTAAAATCAGGTGAGATGGCGGTCAAGTGCGCATTTATTTATATTAAAAAAAAAGTTTTAAGGTTAAAATCGTAGGTATTAATATCATGCATTAAAGAAAAATATTACTTTCAGGACTAATGCAGTTGATACTTATGAACAAGATCTACCAGAAGGACAAGAACTAGGTAAACACTAGTTATTTAAGCTAACATGGCAATTCATTGATATTTTATCATTCGCGATGTGATGTTGTTTATTTTGTCAATCGAATATCAAATATCCTGTACACATGATGCACACCTAAATATCCGGTCCTTGGGTCCAATATTTCAGTGCAAGTCATAAAATAACTTGGTAAAAAAAAATTTGTAATTAACTAGGTAAGTCTTAATATTCATCCATCATCATCATCATCGTCATCATAGGCAAAGTTTTCTTTCTGCCTACTGCAGGGTATAAAATTCCTCTCTTTGTATTAATAAATAGTACCTGGTTGACCGAGCTTTGCTCGGTTTAAATGCGTATATAAAGGTATCTAAGTAAAAGAAGTCTCAGAAAAAAAGAACAAAAAGAAAAGACCCGAGTGTAACCATCAGGATTCGAACCGGGGCTTGTTGATTCCGAGGGCGAGCATATTCCATCTGAGCCATTTACACTGAAAGAACAGTGGTGAAATAAGTTATTGTATTTTAATGACATTGTAGGAGTTTTTCATTGTCTAAAAACGCGCATAAAACGATGTTTTAAAAACATAAAACCTAGCTAGATAGATTTATCGTCCCCGAAACCTCGCGTATACATAATTTCATGAAAATCGTTTGAGCCGTTTCCAAGATTCAGATTCTCTATATCTATATATACCTACAAGAATTCCTCGTTTAAAGGTATTAAGATAATATAGTACACTTATCTTAAAATATTACTGTATCGTAGGTATGGCTACTATTGAATATATTGATCTGGGGGCACAGCAGTGCCCCCCGCCTATAATATTTACTTGTTGAAGAAAAATTATCAGAAATATATAATGAAGGATGGTACAGTCGACAATTGTCGGGTAAGCTGCCGTCCAGGAGAATCTCTTCGTCATGTTATTTCCGGTTGTCCGCATCTTGCTAACGACGAGTACTTGTACAGGCAAAATTTAGTACCTGCGCCAGTTCTTGAAAATAGTCGTTCGTTGTTCTATTGGGATCGCTCTATCATAACAGACAGGAATATTGTCGCCAATAAGCCTGGTATCGTGCTGGTAGACCGGTCTCAACGCCAAGCTGTGCTCGTGTCATGTCATGTTTATTGGACGAGCATAGTCCCGATAGTCGTGTCAGTCTAACGGTCTTATAGCAAAAAGTCTCGACCAACATAAAGAGGCTTTCACTTGACGATCTGCCGATGACGACTGGGTCAGGGCTTAAATATACAAAAGGCAGTAGTTTTGGAGAGAACACGCATCGACAGAAGGTTCTGTTCTCTGCAGCCTTAACCACCGGTAGCTTGCGCTCCCACTGTCCACACTCCCACTGTCCCACTGTAGACGGTACTCTAGTTTAATTTTTTTATGATCTTTGTATATCTAATATTATTAAGTATTTATTGTACAAAACTTTAAAAAATACCTACAATGAAAATTATTTTTTCATACGAAAAAGTCTAATATTGAAGAGAAACCGCTCTATTGTAACTCACTATTGAATAAATAAATAAATAAAATCATTTGACCATGCACTCTGGCGTGGTGGACAAAAGCGAAGCGTAAACAAATAAAACACGACTAAAATATTTTATTTCCGTTTCTTTTACAGATACCAACTTAGATACACAAATGGGTGCCCTGACTACTGGACAGTATCTCATTGTATATGGTAGCGTCGTCTTGGCAGTAATCCTATTTGCTCAAGTCAGGATATTGTCTTTCGTGTCAATGTCAATTCGCGCGTCTGCAAACCTGCACGATATAATTTATAGGAAACTTATTGTTTCTGTTATGAAATTCTTCGACACTAACCCATCTGGTAAATATTGACTTACTTCTATATGACATCCATGTGCTGAATGATAGCTGCGCCAATTAAAACAATTCTAAACCAGTCCTTTTTCAACAGGCCGAGTCTTAAACAGGTTCTCCAAAGATATGGGTGCTATGGATGAGTTCCTTCCCAGGAGCATGTTGGAGACTGTTCAGATGTACTTGTCTTTGACAAGTATTCTCATTCTGAATGCTGTATCTCTTCCATGGACACTGATTCCAACTGCTGTCCTGTTGGTCATTTTTATCTTCTTACTAAAGTGGTATTTGAACGCAGCTCAAGCTGTGAAGCGGTTAGAAGGAACTAGTAAGTGCATCTTCTTTCCTGAATGGTAATGGTAATTGCATTAAATTATTTAAAAAATAATAATCTTTTCTTTTTTTAGCAAAGAGTCCGGTGTTTGGAATGATAAATTCAACAATATCTGGCTTGTCTACAATTAGGAGTTCAAATTCACAACAAAGACTACTAACAAACTTTGATAATGCTCAGGTAGGTACTGAAGATATTTGAAACTAAATGTTAAATAATAATTCTTTTACAAACAGTAAAGTTTAAAGTAATTTAGTAATATTAAAGTAATGTAAGTAATTTTATAGTTAAGTAGGCAGGATGACCTACTTGACGTAAGTCTAGATGAAATCGTGTTAGTCCTTAAACAGAAAAAAATCAAAGCCGCGAGAGAGAAGTTTCAAGATAGGATAAGGAAAAATAAGCCGGGTTACGAAGCGGGTACAGTACCGTAGACCACATCCATACAGTGTGGCATTACAAAATTACAAAATACAATAATTTGCCTCTATGCTTTTCGTTTGTGGTCTATAAAAAAGTATTTGGCTCGGTCGAAACCTAGTTTGCTGTGGAGTCCTTACAACTGTGTTAAGTCGACAGTAATGAACATTCAAGTCCAAAATTAGGAAACGTTCCATATCCGTCGTATCTTCGTTGAGAGGTATGATGACTACGGGACGTAGTTTATTGTTCCCAAATTGTTCTCCAACGCTCTCGAAGTTATGTCAAAGATGTTGGTTTCGGCATCTGCCATGTGTCGTCAATATAAATGGCGAGTAGATCTCACCTACAATTTGCTGCAATGACTGAAGCGTTGGTGAACTTACAGTCGATGAAAAATAGGCTATCTCTCGGAACGAAGTGATTTGTCAAAGAATCGAAAGAAAGGTTAACGACATAGCTCGCATTGGTAGGTTAAAGTGGCCATGGGCCGGTCATATCTGTCGCAGAACCCATAACCACTGGGGTAGACGTGTTCTGGAGTGAAGACATCAACTTGGCAAACGTTGATATCTTAAGACTTAATGGAGTGACAATATATGGAAAACAGTATGGAGACATTGGTTAGAAACGTAAATTTTCAGATTGGGCCGAGTAGCGAGAGATAAATATCTTTCAGGTCTTTGTCTAGCAAAGGACTAAGATAGACTGATGATGATGATGATTTATTGATATATCCCAATTGTGGACAAAGTGCTCTCCTCGTTCCACTTGTCTTTATGTAGAGCAATATCAGGCCAGTTGTTTGGGCATACGTAGAGTCGTACTAACAACATTTTTAGACTTATTGATCTTTTCCAAACTGGATTCCACAAAGTGGTATTTTTAGCCCAAAAGTTATCCTATAATTATAGGAGAATCATTTATATATTAGAAATATCTACTTATGTGAATAGTAATGTTTTGGATGTCTATTAAATTTCATACTCGACATGTCTGTTTCAGAACCTCCATTCAAGCGCATTCTACACATTCATTGGATCATCCAATGCCTTCGGATTATTCTTGGACAGCCTTTGTCTAGTGTACCTCGGTGTAATTTTGGCGTTGTTCCTTGTATTCGATTTAAGTAAGTTTTCATTCATGCTACCTTTGTAATGATTACGCCATTAAAGTACCTAATCTAGATTGTTTTGTCAACCAGGACACGTAAGACCGACATGGCGGAACTATAAGGGTTTCTTGTTGACTTTGCATCCCTAAATCATAGAAAATTGTAGGTATAAAGTGGTGTAATGCGAAGTGACGATTTGATTAGCAAAGATCATTGTGTTCAGGTTTGAAGGGAAATGTTTCCAGACCAATTATAAGGCATAGAGATAAATCATCTTATATCTCTGGGCAACGAGCACAGTGCAGTGCTAGATAATGATTTAGACTACGCATGTTACGATAGCTGCGTGACACTATGCTGTAATGCGCAGGCGTGTTGCTTATCATCAGGCACATATCCTACTAGTTTCACCACACTATACTATTTAAAACACTTTTTTTGTAATTCCTTGAAAACAATAACGTGATATATCTGACTCCTTTTCAGCTTCTGTGATACCTGTGGGTAGCGTGGGACTGGCGGTGTCGCAGTCGATGATGCTGACGATGCTTCTGCAGATGGCTGCGCGGTTCACGGCAGATTTCCTCGGACAGATGACGGCTGTGGAGAGGGTACTCGAATATACGCACCTACCTATCGAAGACAACATCGACAATGGACGTAAGAATTTGTAGCCTCAAATCTATCTTTATTTAATGTTAACTAACACGAACGCGTAGTATTGCGCTCGAGGTTCCAACGACAACTTGTCCAAGTGACTATTTAACTGCACCTATTATAATCGGGATATATTTTAAAAACTCATCACGTTATTTTCCGTCGGCACAGATAATGTATTAACTGTCATTGTTTTAGCGACGACGCCGCCTAAGAATTGGCCGGTACAAGGCAATATCAAGTTCAACAGTGTGTATATGAAGTACGGAGCTGATGACCCGCCGGTGCTCAAAGACCTCAATATCGACATCAAGAGCGGGTGGAAGGTACTTTTATTTTATAATACCTAAATTTACGATAAACCACAAAACGATATTTATACATCGTTCGTACTTGTTCCATTTTGACTACTTACTCGTAGTCATCGAATCCAAAGATTGAGAAAAAGGGTAGTTTGACGTGTCAGCACCTTTCTATCGACACCCACAACGTTCGTTAACTTGTCTTTAAACATGGTGCATGAAACTGTATCAAACTATTGGAGCGTCGCTTCAATAAACATCCTGTTGTTTATGATACAAGAGCAAAATTCAAAATTTTGATTTGCCCTCGACTACCTCGGATAAGTAATCTGTACAGCATTCTACTAGTCAAGCCCTTTCATTTGATACCCATATTAGTAGTGAAAAAATTAATGTATTTCGCCATTTTGTGGTAGCTGTCATCTTAGATTTGAAATTCGTCATAGTTTATTGTACTCTACTAGTCAAGCCCTTTCATTTGAGGGAGTAGTGAAAAAAAAATGCAATTCGCCATTTTATGGTGGCGGTCATTTTGGATTTATAAAAATTACGTATTGCCCCAAACTTTTCTAGTAAACAAAAAAATATTAAGAAAATGTACTTGTGGATTCATTTTCCCAAAATTTGCTGCCAGCTCTCCGAATATACTGCGTTGCGCACGTTCAACATTTTTACTTGTGATCTATAAAATATCTATACCGCGTACTATCTTTCTATTCGTCGTACTACCTATGCAATGAAAGGGAAAACTATTATATTTTAAAGAATTGAAACGATAAACTTACTAATTTTGATAAAAAAGCAATAATTGTTGATAAGAAGACCAGTAAGCATCATCACGGAATTTAATTATTTTTTAATTTATAAAAAAATCTCCCTCCTATCCTCTTTTAAATTGTCATAGTCTTTTAATCATAATCATTTAAAATACGTGTCAGACTTAAAAACATAATATACGAAATTACCTCTGGATAGCCGAGCATCACAGAATATGAAAACAATAATAAAACATTAATATCTGATAATAATATCACATGTCAGATTAAAATAAATTAATAATTATAAATAATCAGATACTTATAACAATAAATTGCCAATAAAATACCTGATATCGTGCTGGTAGTCCGGTCTCAGCGGCGGGCTGTGATAACCGATTTCATTATACCACATGACGATACCTCGTGAAAGCTGAGAAGGACAAGCTTGGCAAGTATCTTGACTGGGCTCATGTGGTTACCGCCATGTGGAACGTTGATTCAACGACCATAGTCCAGATACTCGTAGATGTGTCGACGAATGGGTTTTTAGCAACGGGTTTCGACCAACATCTAAAGAGACTTTCGCTAGACGGTTGGATCAACGGTCAGATGCAGAAGCCGGACATCGTCGACTCAACACGCATCGTCAGGAGATTTGTCAGTCTTGAGCTCTAAACACTGGTAGCTTGGGCCCCGCCCCGCTGCTAAGCGTTCTAGGTATAGGTTTCTGTAATGTTTTGATGTGGTTTTTATATTTTTACATTGTTAAAACTTAAACTTCAATTAGAAATTAGCTCAGCTTAGTACACTTTCAAATATATTATTCGGTTTTAAGATATTCTGTACCATTTTTTTTTATATCAGGTGGGAGTGGTTGGTAGGACAGGGGCCGGTAAATCGTCCCTGATATCGGCTCTCTTCCGACTTTACAACATTGATGGCAGCATCAAAATCGATGGCATCGACACGGAGGGTCTTGCCAAGAAGGTAATGTATCAGTACCGTATAATCATATTAATTATTATTATAATTATTATCCAAGATAGGTACCTAATGTTTAATTATGACAATCGTCGGTTTCGAAATTTTCAAATCAACAATAGTAGCTAAAAGAAAGAAGTAGAAAAGTGGGTATTAATCCTTTCTTTCATTTTCCTTTTTCAAAATTTTTTTTTTATCGCGCGTAAGTTGAACTTGCCTGATGGCGATGGTGTGATCAAAGCTGGCATACACTGACCTATAAATGCTTATTTAGTCTGACCTTATAATATTGTAGATTGTATCTCTTAGGGAACAATGATACCGGTAATTCTACTCTAAGGCGGTAGGTGCGTATAAGGAGAGTGGATTCAAACCGTTTCGTACGAATTTACGGCTATAATTACATCTGGTCTAGTCGGGAGAACGACCACTGTCTTTTCGAAGTCATTTGCGTAATGCCTCTAACTTAAAACGGTGAAGGAAAACATCGTGAGACCGAGATGTATCTAGAATATTTCGATATTAATAATAATATGTCATGTGTCATCCACCATAAACCCGCACTGGGCCATTGGGATTATGGCCTTGTGAGAGAAGGCTGTAGTTGGAACATTTAGTGAGCTGTTCATGCTGGCAAGAATTTAGGAAGTATCCACAATGTATAGGTTAGTGTGCTGATGATGACTTGTCCTATAGTAGAAAGTATTAAGCAAATAAGGTCATACGTTGATCTATGTTTATAATATGCACGCATATTTATATGATAAATACTTATATTTTCGTTTCATAGTGGAACCAGGAATATGCGTATGGGCTGTACCTATGCAATCAGTTGTGTGGTATCGCTAATATATACTTGTACGTATAATAATAATTGTGATATCTTGGATTTAACTTACACGCTTTTTTAAAAAGATGTACAATTTTCAACACCTAGATTTTAGTCTTATTTTACCAATATTGTTTAGTGTTAAACTTGGTCTTAGTAATAATCATTTTTATCATTAAATAATATTTTAATAATCTTGATACTTACAGGATTTGAGATCAAAAATCTCGATAATCCCTCAAGAGCCGGTGCTGTTCTCAGCCACACTGCGGTACAACCTGGATCCTTTCGACACCTACAGCGATGACGAGATCTGGCGAGCTTTGGAGCAGGTATACTTTTATATCAATTTCTTATCAAAGAATTACAAGATGTTGTAAAGTTGAAGTGAATAATTTATGGCCGACGTGGAGTTTTTATTTTCAAATAGTACGTACATATGCGTATCGGGATCAATATGATCGCATAACGACGAAATACCAAATAAAAATTATCTGGTTACAAATTTAGTTAGGCCTTTTAGTTAGAGCCTTTGAAACATTAACGGTGAAATACTATTGATTTTTTTAGCTATATAAGTACTAGCAGTTCCATATAAAAACGAAAAGGTTTCTGCCAGTTGTGCCAGACTGTAGATGGTAAAATGCACAAGAAGTCTAGTTCTCGTTTAATTTTTTGTGAACAATATTGTTGTGATGATTTAGGTGGAGTTAAAGGATGCGGTGCCCGCGTTAGACTTCAAGGTGTCGGAGGGCGGCAGCAACTTCTCGATGGGGCAGCGGCAGCTGGTGTGCCTCGCGCGCGCCGTGCTGCGCTCCAACAAGATCCTGGTCATGGACGAGGCCACCGCCAACGTGGACCCGCAGTCAGTATCTTTCTCTGTGTATCTCTCGCGCGCGAGCGGAGCGCGGCCGAGCTAACAGCGCCTGATGTCTTACAGGACGGACGCGCTCATCCAGAAGACGATCCGGCGCGAGTTCAGCGAGTGCACGGTGATCACGATCGCGCACCGGCTCAACACCATCATGGACTCGGACCGCGTGCTCGTCATGGACAAGGGCGTGGTTGCCGAGTTCGACCACCCGCACCTGCTGCTGGCCGACCCCGGCAGTATCTTCAGCTTCATGGTCAAAGAGACCGGCGACAGTATGAGCAAAGTGCTTCGCGACGTTGCCAAAAATAAATACGACAATCGACCTGATAAGTAATTTAACAATTTGATTAGGCCTTAGATATTAATAGTATATTACTTTTAGTTTAATTACATAAGTATTTGTTTACTAGTTAAATCTAAAAATAAAAATAAATGTGTTTTTTAAGAATTAAGTAGAACTTTTACTTGCATAAATGGTGAGAAAATCACAGTAATAGCTTTTTAATGCATGCATGCCTTATAATTGGGATACATTTACGGATTCAGATTGCCATGTCCAGACTGACAATGCTGTAGGTCTAATAGAAGTACTGAAAAATATCTCGTAACCCTACCTTTTGAAACTGGTCACACTTTGTTTCCGAATGTGTAATTTGTGTGTAAATTATTGAAACGTGTTTCGAAATTTAAAATTACATTTCTGTGAATTACACCGGTATGTAAAATTTTGGTTTATGTCTTTTATTGTGGTTTAGCCTCACAACATCGGTATGTTAGATCGAAAGAGGATTCACTTTATCTAAGGTTAGATCCTGCCAGTGGCACCCGTGACAGAAAGATTGAAAAACTCCAGGCTATCGTGATTTGGCCATGTTGTGCATAGGGAAGAAGACCACATAAAACCAAAGAGTTTTAAAAATGAATGTTGATGGATGTTGTGGTAGAGGACGACCAAAAAAGTGAGACTGGATTGTGTGAAAGTGGACATGGAAAGGAGTAAACTCAGATTTGACAAATGATAGAGACGAATCTAAGAAACGAGGAAACCTTCATGTTGTACGGACCTCAGATAAAATTCGATAAGGGTAGGCGAATGATGTTAAATCCAGCAATAGCAAATAATCCCGAAATAACGACTGTTAAATCGTTAATGTATTCGACTAAAATTTTTTAAGCGTAGAAAATAAATTTACTAATATTTTTCGTCTCAGGGAACAGGTTATGTTGTACTCATAACTGCAAGTGGTACCATATCGATCTGATAAGCCACTCCACTACTACCACTCATTACTTTACTGTTTATTTTTTATATTAATTGATATTACTCTTTTTTTGAAAATGATTTCGTATAAATTTTTTTTCGTGGGGATATGCATTTAAAACCCTTTACACACGAGCCCTAAAATCAGAGGAAATGACGTAAAACTAGTAGGGAGGACCCTACATCGCACCATAAATCACCAATCATATGGTGCGATGTAGGCTCCTCCCCACTAGTTTTACGTGATTTCTTCTGATTTTAGGACTCGTGTGTGGAGCGTTTAAGATTCATCGTATTATGTTTAATTAAATGATTTTGGCACAATTTTATCAGGCAGTCGACTACAATAGTTATCATTTAGAAAAATTGTAGACACTTTCGAAATTTTGACGAAAGCATCGTCAAGAATAGTGTTGGAATTTAACAGTTTTTTTAGTGTAACAGTTTTTCCGAGTTTTGGACGGAGATATGCACAGTCATTTAAATTGAGCTTTCAAGTAGCAACTACATTTACAGTCTGGATTCAAAACTTTATCAGGATTCTATTCTAACAATCTTCTCCCAAGTCATCGAGCCGTCGATGTAAAAGCCTAGCAGTTTCGTGTTCTGGACTTGTCGGAGCTCGGTATCGTCTATAGCAAGGGTCAGCAACAGGCGGAGCGCGGTCCGTATTCGGACCGCGAAGGGTTGAACCTCGGACCGCCAATAAAAAATATTGTATTGTAAGCCAAGTATACATTTTAAAATGTAGATAAGGTACATTTTACCTTTATTCATTTAAATAATATATTTTTGCCACATAGAATCTACCTTAGCAAATAAATTATTTTTTCTATTAAACATTTTGCGCAAAGACACTAAGAGAAACTCCACACTTTCAAATACACGCTTTTCTTCGCCATCACACGCTAGCTCGCTGTCCGTGGACACGAACGTGGAATGCGATCCCCGCCCAAGATAGCTCCTCGAAGAGCATCTTCGTCCAGTAACTACTAGAGAACGCAGACCGAAGAGAGGCAGAGATCCGTATCCGCGGCTCTCTTCATGGACAGCATCAAAAAAAGATTGCGAATAAGCTTTTGCTTCGTCTGGGAACGGAAACGAGCCCGTTTGTCACCTGGATTGTCTTGCCTGCTCAATGGCAGTACTGCAAAAGTCACAATGAAGAGGGAAACCTACGACGCAATGAGTGTGAGGTGTCTACCTCGCACTCATTGCGTTTTTGCGGCCACCGATTTTGGTGCGAAGGTGCGATCGGAAAACAAAACGATTGCATCAATACTCTCTGGCCTCGTGGCTTAGTGGGTAGTAACTCTGCCTGCGAAGCCGAGGGTCGTGGGTTCGATCCCCACCCAGTGCAAATATTTGTGTGATGAATTCAAATATTTGTACTGTGTCTGGGTGTGTTCTATGTATAATAAGTATGTATTTGAAAACATATAAGTATTATATCAGCTATCTGGTTTCCATAATACAAGCTTTGCTTAGTTTGGGGTCTGATGGTGTTGTGTGTGAATTGTCCACCAATATTTATTTATTTATTTAATAGAGTACTCGAAAGGTCGAACGCCTTGCACTTACGCAAGAGCGCAGCTCGCACATCTGAGCAGAAGTGCTGGTAAACATCATGAGGTTGTCATATACGATCAAACAAATGCAACTGACATATTGGGACACCTGTTTCTAGTTCGACCATCTAAACCGGCTCCAAAAGAGCCCAGCGGAGAACAGCCGCGGCCAAACAAAGACGGAGCCACGGAGTCACCCACTTTATGCCTTCTTTGAATTTATAGTCGTGTGGCTGAGAGCGACAAGACAAGTCAACCTCAAGATCTGCAAAAACATCATGCAGCCCTATAAGTTAGGAAGTGAAAACCTCTTAAAGGCGAAACTCGAGGAGATTGAAGCAGTCATTTACAATAATGTCATTTTCCGGGCCATCAAGAGAAAAGGGAAGAGTGCAGAAAATAGCTTTGTGACACTGAGCAAAAAAGAGATGGAGCCCATGGGAAAACCTGTTTATGTGACACCTCCAAACGACCCAATTGTAGTTACTGCCTGATGCACCAAGATTATGATGGACGATAAAATCCTAGAGATGGCTATTGGCCAAGACCATCGAAGAGAACTCAAACGTCAAATCTGATTAAGAAAACTGGGAGATACCGAGAATACAGTCGGTCAATGGAGGTCCAGGACGTGGAAAGACAACATGGGTGATTAGAAACTTCGACGTGGATAAGGACACCATTATCACCACAACAACTGAGGCACCAAAAGATCGAAGAGAAAAGCTATTGCACCGTATTGGAAACATGATCAAAACCAGAGTGCAAAACATGGGTTCTGCTCTGGTAAATGGTTTCGGAACGCCTTCAGTTTCAGTTGCTTTATGGTGGACGAAGCTCTCATGAACCATTTTGGAGCCACAATGGCTCAAAAGGCTCAGAAGATGTATCTTTGCAAATGTATAAAACTTTATCCAATTAAGAATTTTGGGCCAAAAAACATCTCAGAAAAATATGGAAATCACAAAAAAACTAGCTATCAATTTGGCTACTATGTTTGGTTACTTACATATGTGGGTCATCCTTCTCAAATTATTTTTAACAAATAATTTTCGAGATTAACCGACTCCCAATTACTCGTAGAAGACACACGTCGAATTTGCTATTCTTCTCGAGGACCAAACTATAAAGAGCTGGCTCAAGAGTATCGGTGTAATTTGTCGTATTGATTTTAGGTCTTGTGTTTTTTATAAAAAAATACAAGTTGAGTTTGATACCGTACAATAAATAAGTAGCACTTCATTATTACCAGGTTACAGCTGGTCTTATCTGGAGAACGGCGACTGCCGATCCGGAAACCCTGGGTTCTAAATCACGCGCACCATTGTCTTTTCGAAGTCATGTTCATAATGCCGCTAACTTAAAACGGTGAAGGAAAACATCGAGAGGAATTATTACTGCTAGTTTTTTTCTGGACCTCGTTGAAATGTCTGCACTTCATCCGGACCCCGCCTAAAACTACTTGCCGACCCCTGATCTATAGCTACCGAGATATTGTTGGCTGTTTTGCTATTTAAGTTAAATGTTAGGAAACACGTTTTTTTTAAGTTTATGGTGTGGCCATAGCGTTCATCCTGAACCATCGGTTGTGGTCGTTAGCTACTTGATTTAGTAATTTCTCTAACTCCAGAATTGTTGGTGCAGAGATCACCGCGGTGACATCGTAGTACCTATATATATATATCCGCATTTTTAATAGCGCAAAGTTAGTCGTTTAAGAGGATACTAAACAGCATGTTCGATACGCAGGAGCCCAGCGGGATGCCCAAGATACTCGTCAACTCAGCGGAGACGGCACACCCATGTCCTCTGCGACATGAAGGAGGTTATCAACGACTGAGCCGGGCAGCGGACCCTGTAGTGTT
This sequence comes from Ectropis grisescens, assembly GCA_017562165.1. Classification (NCBI taxonomy): domain Eukaryota; kingdom Metazoa; phylum Arthropoda; class Insecta; order Lepidoptera; family Geometridae; genus Ectropis; species Ectropis grisescens. Next base: position 13,683 of record JADLOZ010000093.1, read on the forward strand.
CCAGTTTGTTCGCGATGAGTGTGTAGTTGGCGGTGTCGAATGCGCGCGAAAAGTCGCAGTAGAGCAGAGATACGTGCCGGCCCACTTGCGCGCGCCCAGTACCTATGCGCCGGACCACCTCGCGTCCTCGGTCGATGGTGGCGCGTCCGCTGTAGTACCCGTATTGTCTCTGCAACAGAAAGTTACAGTCCACCACGCAATTTAGTAATCTTCGGTTTAGATTTTTACCTTTCCCTTTGTAAATAGGGTAAATTTTTATCGGTCCTCTATTGCCCCGGGGGCTCCACATCCGCTCGCGGCCGAAATGAATACTCGATTAAGTGCCCCCACCGCTTAACTTTTGGGTGCGAACGCCTGACCGTTTTCATCGCGCAACACGTCTGTGAAGTTGATTCTCTCGCTAGTATTACAGCCTAACTCCGAATTAATAACTTGCTACAGGCATCGAGGTTCGCATCGATAATTCTGGAGTAACAATTCACGCGCTTCTCTTTTAATAAAGATCGGTATTTGCTCGAAAGCAGTTTACATAATTACTACGTAGCTCGTCGTCATTTGGAAATAAGGCTTAAATCGCAGTGTTACATTTACTTTTGAGACTGTGGATTTCTGAGTCGACCCAATGTCAATTTTAAATGGCCCATTGCATCTTTAACAACAGGAAGCAGGCGTTATATTTATCCATCAGAATATTAATTATGTCCTCTGCCAATGAATTGCAATGACCGTTTGCATTGCCATTAAAATTTAGTAACAATTGTGGTCCAAATGACCAAGTCAATACAAGCCGTCGAATTAGCTACATTAGCCGCCGCGCCGGTGCCGTCGCCTCGCCCTGCGAGAGGAAGGATGAGCCGCTGCGCTGAGCGGAGTGGTCGCTGAGCCTCGTGTCTACCTCGGTCACGCTAGTGACGCGGTTCGCGGGAAAATTTATATAAACATGATCTAGGAGTGTACTACTTCCCTTCTTCACTCTGGTAGCGAGTGACATGGTTTGTACGAAATCGAAGTTCGTTATAATATCGAGTAGATGTTTTTTGGCGCTAGATTTACCTAACAGGTTGATGTTTACGTCTCCCATAATAACACAATGCAGTCCCTCATCGGTCACCTTACTGAGAAGATTCTCAAAGAGTTTGAGGTAGTTTGAGTGGTCGGTCAAGTTGGAGTAGTAAATTACCATAAATAACCTCATCATCATCATTATAAGCCGCAAGACGTACACTGCTGAACATAGGCCTCCCCCCCAAGATTTCCAAAACGAACGGTCCTGCGCAACCTGCAACCAGCGGTTTCCAGCGCCCTTTGTGAGGTCATCTGTCCATCTAGTGGGAGACCGTCCTACACTGCATCTTCCGGTTCGTGGTCGCCACTCGAGAACCTTTCTTCCCCATCGGTTGTTAGCTCTGCGAGCGATGTGTCCTGCCCACTGCCACTTCAGCTTGCTTACTCTTTGAGCTATGTCGGCCACTTTCGTTCTATTGCGAATATCCTCATTACGGATTCTGTCGCGCAAAGAGACTCCGAGAGCCCTCTCCATAGCTCGCTTAATGACTTTGAGCTTCGTTATGAGGCCCACAGTGAAGGACCACGTCTCAGTTCCATAAGCCATCACTGGCAACACGCACTGGATAAAGACTTTCGTCTTTAGGCAAGAACCTACTACATAAATAACCTACTACGAGTGAATTATTATCCAACAGTTGGACGATGCACACAATTAAAATTTGCTCACGGGATAGATCGCAATAATCTTGCCTACTAACTACCCACCCTCATTTCCGAGCGCGCGTAGACGCAACTCCCGCCGTATGATATTTGCTCTCTACAGCTGAATGAAATGAGATTTTATAGTGGTGGTAGTTGGCTGGCCTGGTGGCTTAGTTGGTAGTAGGTCTGCCTGCGAAGCCGTGGGGGTTCGATCCCCACCCAGTGCAAATGTTTGTGTAATGAATTCAAATATTTGTACTGTGCCTGGGTGTTTTCTATGTTTGTATAATAAGGATGTATTTAAAAATATAGAAGTATTATATCAGCTATCTGGCTTCCATAGTACAAGCTTGGCTTAGTTTAGGGTCAGATGGTGTTGTGTGTGAAATGTCCACCAATATTTATTTATTTATTTAGTTATATAGTGTAACGGATATTAATTGGTGTTTTCGGAGCCATGCTCCGAAAGTATAAATTATGTCGCAGATCAATTCCTTTGTCAACAGAGCTTACAATTATTTCGTCTTAATACATCGAACATTCTGATGACAAAGCGTTAATATTGGGTTACGGTTAGGCAATAAGGAGACGCTCGCGACCGGTAGTGGCGGCGGCGGCGCGGGCCGGGGCCGCCGCTGCAGTGTCGCCGGTGTCGTCGTCTCTGACTCGGCATAGGGTCCTGCTAGTGCTAGGGGAGGGTAACATAACTGCAGTCATCCGACCGCGGCGCAGGCGGCAGGAGACTGGCGCTTAGGGATGCAAACGATACATCGATGTTTCTCAACATCGATGTTGAAACCCGAAACATCGACGACGCATCGTTCTTCATGAGCGTTGTTTTATGAACGATGTTTTATCACAATCGCCATCTATGTCTTTTTTATCTCAGCCACTAGTGAAGATTTTTGAACAGAAAAGTGAAGATTTTTTTTTCTGGCGCGCCAGAGACATATTTTTCGTAGGCTGTGAGAATTAAATTCTAGCGTCACGCTTGGGAATGATAATAAAGTTTCGGGTAAACTCGGATAATTAAGATAGCCATGGTCAATTGGTCATGGCCACGCTCTCCGGTTTCGTCCGCGTAGTTTCCAAACTGTGCTATCAAATTCTAATTTATTACTTAGTTTTCACTTCTATCGGCAGTCCTTATGGCTGCATTTTTTTTAATATTTAATATTGTTCGTTTCGTACTGTAGAGTTCAAACGAATAGACCGATTTCGATACAGTTTTTTTATTTGAAGGAAATTTTTGGCTACATATGGCAACTTTATGCATGGTTTTAGCCAATAATTTAAAAATTTTGTTGCTAATCAATTTGGCCACAGATTTACGAATGTTTAAATATTAACGGTAATACATAAGGCATAACCTGCACAATAATAATAACGAATTACTTCGGTACGGAATGCATCATCGATGTTCAACTTTTGATAATACCGATGTTCTGCTATCGATGGTTTTTAACCCCCGACCAAAAAAGGGGTGTTATAAGTTTGACGTCGATGTCTGTCTGTCTGTCTGTCTGTCTGTGTGTGTGTCTGTCTGTGGCACCGTAGAGCTCAAACGGATGAGCTGATTTAGATGCGGTTTCTTTTATTTGAAAGTTAATATCCGTGCGGATGTTTTTAGCTATGTTTGGTTAATACCTATTCAAGATGGTCGCCGCCACAAAATGGCGGACAAAATATTTCTTCACAACCTACCTCAATATGGGTATCAAATGAAAGGGCTTGACTAGTAAAATACTATACACTATAAAAAATTCAAATCAAAGATGGCCGCCACCACAAAATGGCGAATTATTTTAATTTTTTCACCACTACCTCAATATGGGTATCAAACGAAAGGGCTTGACTAGTAGAATACATTGCACTATGACAAATTTCAAATCCAAGATGGCCACTTCCACAAAATGGCGAAATACATTTCTTTTTTCACAACTCCCTTAATATGGGTGTCAAATGAAAGGGCTTGACTAGTAGAATGTTGTACAGATAACAAATCTGAGGTAGTCGGGGGTTAATCAAATTTTTAATTTTGTTCTTGTTATGAGCGATGTTGCATCCCTACTGGCGCGCGCCGGGCCGGGCGCGAGCGTTGGCGTGGCGGCGAGGGACGGAAATTCAAATTTATGGACAAAATATACATATATTATATGGATAAAATATATGGAAATATTAATGGAAACTTCTTTTGGCGCAGCACAGACAGATTTTTCATGAATGATAAGAAATCTTCGGGTAAACTCGGGACCATGGCCATTGGCCATCTAGAAATGCGTTAGCATTTCCCATTGGTGATCTAGATATGCTAACAAATTTCTAGATGGCCACGCCCTCCGGACACACCCGCGTAGTTCCAAAGTAAACTATCAAATTCTGAGTTAAAATCTAAGGAAATGAAAAATATCTAATAATAGTACATAGACTATTTTTAACGCGGGAAAACATCTGGAACGGGTACTACGTGGGTAAAATCGTGGGGCGCTACTAGTACAGTATTTTTTACTCGATTTATTGTATTTTACTTGACCGACCCCCAAATCTGAGGTTGCATACTGGTGACCCCCTCCAAAATTCGAGGCTGGGACCGCGCCTGAGTAATACTATAAAATGTAAAACAAACTAGAGGTAAAAACGTTGGAACGTGTTGGTCTCTTGGAAAAACATTAAACGTAACAAATGTTGTGTATTTAAAATGTAATTATTTGTATGTATTATTATTTTTTAACTATCATGTAAAAATTATCGCAAGTTATGCAAGTTTTAAGAATATGAATCAATATCGTTTAATTTATCTTATCGATCTAAAGGTTTTTATTAAGATTAGTCAGGATTTTAGGGTTCCCTACCTCAAATATCTCATTTTGTTGTCAATCTCTCCATCAGACAAGACTGAAAAAAAAACGTAGGTATACTATTATTATTCCCTCGAGAGGATCGAAGTACCTATACTTACTTCCGTTTTTTTCCAGCATTAACGGCCGTGTATATTTTTTTATATTTACTATATCATCTTGATATATTTTCTTAACTCCGTAGGACTGTAGACCTAAATGTAATAATTTTAATTTCAACTTGATATGTATCTCAACACGTTCTTGATATAAAATGTCTTGGAAAACGGTTGATCAAAAAGTGAACCTGGAATGGTGGACTAGATCTATGAAATTAAGCGTATAACGTCATCTTGTACTACACTAATAGAAACGATATAAAACCGTACATTTGTTACTAAATCATATACCTACTCCTTATTCAGAGTACGTTATCAATCATCGAGTTTCAGCAACCTACAAATTTGTACGGAACTCTCGGTGGGTGAAACCAACTTGTACTTGTCCGGTTCTTTAATCTAACACTAGCGACGTTTCAAAATTTTACTAGATGATGTAATGTAGCCTATAATCGTGCTCATAAATTGAGCTATAAAATGTAAAAGTTTATAACATATTTTACCAACTCTGATGTAGATCCAAGAAATTAACATTTTCAAACATAAACGTAGGTACTCATTCAACATAACTAATTCCTTTAGTCTATGGCCACAGAATTAATATTAATTAGTAGGTACCTATGGCCGATCGCCATCGTTAGATGCGCGCGCTTATGAAAACGGATTAATTTTTCCCCCCATAACGAAAAAACATAAATTATAATTCGTTTTCACTGTTGCAATAATTTTTAACCGACTTCCAAAAAGGAGGAAGTTATCAATTCGATCACCATATTTTTTATGTATGATAGATACTTACCTGATTTCTCGAGAGATCTTATTTTAATAAGTAGGTACTTATACCTTTTTTTATTCGGACCTATGCTTCTCGCATGATTCCCTAATGGTCCCATACAAATTTTATCGAAATCGGAAGAGTGGTTTTTGAAATGTTAACAAAAAACTTAAATTTACCTACAATTTAGTCTGGGTGACATAGGTGTACATTTCACAATTGTAATGAAACTCGATCCTATCAACATGAAGTTAGGTAAATACATGAATGAAAACTTGTTTTGCACAATAAAAACTCTTTTTATACAAAAAATTAAACCGACTTCAAAACCACAAATAGACACTCAAAAGCGAAAAATAAATTATTGAAATCTTATACCTTTAAACGAGCAATTCTTGTAGGTATATTTGTACGTAGGTATATATATTTAGAATCTGAATCTCGGAAACGGCTAGAACGATTTTCATGAAATTATGTATACAGGGGGTTTCGGGGACGATAAATCGATCTAGCTAGGTTTTATTTTTTTTAAACCTGCAATGTCATTAGAATACGATAACTTATTTTGCCACTGCTCTTTAAGTCTAAATGGCTCAGACAGAATATGCTCGCCCTCGGAGTCTACAGGCAGAATCCTGATGGTTACATTCGGGTCTTTTCTTTTTGTTCTTTTCCTTCTGAGAAAATCTTATACTTAGAGTCCTTTATAAACGCATTTAAACCGAGCAAAGCTCGATTAACCAGGTACTTTTATTATTATTAGCGCTACTCACTCATCTATTTGGAGTCGGTGCTAGCCAAGTCTAAAAGGTAGTACCTAAGTAGATACTACTTACTTACCTAAGCCTACTAACTAACTAAAAATTTATTTACTAAAAACTTTTATTTTAAATTAATTATTGTAGGTACCTAATATTTCATTGTGTCTTTAAATTTTGCTCAAAGTTATATTCCAGAGCATTCCTCAAATAACAGAACGGACTTTATATTGAAGTTATTTGTGACTAGCTGACCTGTGCTCACTTCATTGGGCACATGGACGTATAAAAAATCGGGCGTAGTCTCGCTAAAACAAAAACAGTGTCACTAGAGTCGGCTACATTTGCACGTGTGCGTTGTCAGGTTGTCACTGACAGGCTGACACGAACACATATGCACAAGTAGCGCGTGTAATGCCCCACTGATGTGTGCGTGTCAGCCTGTATGTGACAGCCCACTCGTGCATATTATGTGGCCGACTCGATGGACACAGTTTTTGTTTTAGCGAGACTACGTCCGACTTTTTTTATACGTCCATGATTGGGCAGTAAGCATTTTCACTTGTGATGAAATTATGAGTGTGATTCGGTTAGTAGGTACTGAGTACTATGATTAATTTTCTAACTGCTGAAAGGAGGGTTATATTTTTACTGCATATTATGTATGTATGTACTCGTATTTGCATGCCAATTTAGCTAAATTACTGGGTTTCAAATTAGAGAATGAAATCATAATCGAATAAGTTGTGTATTAACTATTCAAAATTTCTCTGTGTACAATATTAGATGTAATATTATTATTTGGTTACAATAGTTATTTGTTATACAAGAGTGCAAAGTTGACTTTTAACCGCGTGCTCAATTTTGATGACCGAGCAAGCGAAGGATTCTAAAATTGAATCACGAGCGCAGCGAGTGATCCTGAGCGTAGCAAGGGAATCAAAAGAGCACAAGGTGAAAAATCTTTGCACTCGAGTGCAACACGTACCTTTTCATTCCACCTCAGAAAGGAAATGACTAAATGCAATTTTTTAAATGTTTATGTTTAGTACACCAAGGAGGTTCCGAGTCTGAGTTTTAACATGTTAAAAAAAAAAAATGCATGATGCATTCGGCACCGAGGAGGTAGAAATAAATAGGTTGAATTATGTTTTGAATTCAAAACCTCAGTAGGTACACACGATGTTCTAAATTCAAATTTACTTTAACCTCTAGAGGGTAAAAACGACTTTTACGGCCTGATATCGAGGAGCAAAAGTACTATTTCCGAGCTGGTGGGATGAAAAATATATTGTCTTTCAGGAGCTCCAACCCTAGATAAGCCAATATATATATACCTGTCCATGGGAAAACACTGTTTTCTCAGGTCAATGCCTACCAGAGGGGATGCTTGTTCTTGGGAATTGTTATATCAATCATCATCATCAGCCTGTGTTGGTCCACTGCTCTATAATACGCCACTCAGCCCGATCCTCGGTATTACGTTCCCAACCGCCACCAGCCGTCTTTCGTATATCGTCACTCCATCTAGTCTCAGCGCGTCCTTCACTACGTTTACCGATTCGCGGTCTCCACTCCAGAACCCGCCTACCCCAACGGTTATCAGGTATGCGACAAATGTGACCGGCCCATTGCCAGAAGCTCAAGGGAGGTACTGAGTGGAGCGAGCCATGCGAGGCCAAGCGTAGCGAAGGGGGCAAGTGGTGAGCGAAGTGAGCCGGTGACCTAGTATGACGCGCTGACCGAGTATGGAGAAGCGACACTCAAGGCTGATCACAGAGCTTCTGGCGGGAGTCCACCCGAAGTCAAAAAGTGCACCGCATTTGTTTGGTGTACTGTCTGCTTTTCTCAATGTTTGCCTTTAAGCATTATGCTAAGTTATCTTTGAGCCATATATGGCTATGTGTTTAAAGATTGTGCTAAGTTATTATTATGCTATATATTTATGGTTATGCTAGTAAAAAAGTTGTTATGGTAAATTATCATTAGTCCTAAAAACGTTATGCTTACTTAAATTAGTACAAACATTGTTATGCTACCCTATAGACTCGTTTTTAGTTAGAGCCCATCGACGCTCATTCCTTTTGTTATTACAGGCAGTGTTTGCTGAAAATCGCCCACAAATAAAAAAACGCATACGCCCACATATAAAACGCATACGGCTGTCTTGGGTGCGCGCGCGCAGATATATTTTTTATTTAATTTGTAATTTTTTATTTAGTTAGAAACATAAAATATTGAGAACTGTTTGTCCTAGACAAACCTTGTTGAGGTTTTAAGGGCGAATTTATTTTTATATGTAATAATTATAGTTTACGAAATAAATAAACAAAATGTAAATACATATTTTTACTATAGCGTTTTGTGACTTAATTATAAAAGTTAGACTTACTACTATTAATAAGCTATCGCTGACTTTTTTGTAGGCATTATCAAACTACAACTTTTCTCTAAAACTCATGTAAAACCAATCATCGTTAAGGCAGCGTTCGTAAAAAAACATTTTTGCGGCCGTTTTTTCTCCAACTTACTTTGCAAATCCGACTACCACGATAAAGTCTTTTAATTTTTTGGGTTATTGTATAGCCTATTATTCAATTCGTAAAAAACATTTTCAAATTCAGTTAAGTAGATCCAAAAGTACCCATGGCACAATCAGTTGAGCATGCTAGTTGTGCCTTGGGTCCGGAAGGATCCAGAGATTACCCCTTACAAACTTCACCTCTTTATATTCTTACCAGTAGTATAGATATAGAAGTAGCTATTGGTGCCATTGAGGAAAAATTATAGGAGTAAATTATTACGAAGCCCGCGCACACCGTCACGTCACTAGAAACCAACACCCTGAAGTTATCCAGTCAACATATTCTTCCAAACTTCTTGCGTTTAATATATTAGATATAATCCCCGGTATTATCAATCAATTCTTAGGGTTCCGTAGCCAAATGCCAAAATACGGGACCCTTACATATTCGTCATGTCTGTCTGTCTGTCCGTATATCACAGCCATTTTTCTCCGAAACTATAACAACTATACTATTGAAACTTGGTGAGCAGATGTATTGTGTAAACCGCATTAAGATTATCATAAAAAAAATAGAAAAAAACAATACATTTTGGGGGTGTCCCATATTAAGAACTGAAACTCAAAAAAATTCCATCAAAACCATACGTGTGGGGCTATCTATGGATAGGTCTTCAAAAATGATATTGAGGTTTCTAGGTCCCCCCCCCCTTGTAACTTCTCAAACAAGAGAATGGCAAAACTAAACATTATATACATTACCGTGTAAACTTTAAACGAAAATTGGTTTGAATGATATCTAGTACCTAAGTGGTTTTATTTTAATAGGTTGTACGTCATAAATTCACTATTATGAAACCACTGATAGTAAAGTATCAACGAACTACAAGAACTTTTATATTATGTTACTTGCTGCTACGGAAGCCTTCATGGGCGAGTCCGATTCGCACTTAACCACTTTTATTTTTGACAGGTGCTTTTTTCGAATGACGTCATATCAAAATTTTCGGTGTGTCCATCGATGCGCGGCATGATTTTTATACCGATAAAAATTTTGACCGCAATTTGTAAAATAATTTTAATAAACAAATTAAAAAAAAAAATCTATATATATATACGGGGATTCATAGTGACGTTATATCGACTTTTTAGGGTGGTGGACACACCCCACACGCATCACGATTTTTGTACGACAAGGCCACAATTTTTAAATATATTTTAGTGTCTTGTCAACTTGTCCGACAAAAATCATGCTGCGTATGTCTACCACCCCGAAAGTCGATATGACGTTATTCGAAAACTCAGCAGCGCCAAAAGTTTTCGCATTTGTAGGTTTGTCGGACTCGCCGCATAGAAGGCACAAGGCACCCACAAACTTTTACATTTATAATATGTGTCTATAAAATTTTAGTTTGTTGTACTAATGACTATTTATTATCTATTCAATCTTCTTATCACGAGGAACACAAAAAAGGATTAAGTTTTTGGGTGCGTACATTCTTATTTAGAACACACACAAACTTTTTGTGTCATTTTAATGTGTTAGTGACATAAATGGTACCTTTATCACTATCGATTTAATATTTATAAATTATGATTTGTAAGAAATGACCGTTGTTGCGCTTCTGCCACGCTACTGACGATCTCTAATGCAAACGGCCTGAAAGTAATTAACTTTCGTCGGTCACAATCGTGCATTTGTAACACATGATATTTATTTACTAAGATTTAATTGGTGATTCATTATTTTACTTCATATCAATATTACTTGATAAGAGTGTAGATTACTAAAAGATATAAATATTATTGCTATCAGTAGCTAGCTATCACACCCGGCTTCGTTTGCAAATTCCAATTTATATTTTATCCTGAACTAAAGATCCAAAACTAAGTATGCTATGCACGAAATATACAAGACAGGTCGGCGCTTCGATTTTTAAATTAGGATTAACGATTTTAAACAAATTTAAAAGTTTGAAAACAGCAATTATTGACTTTCTGTCTGATACAAGTTTTTGAATAAACTTTCAAAATATTATTTAATTAATTTTAAGGTATTAACATATTTTTTATTAATAAATTGTACATGAGTCTTATAAAACATTACTTACGTGTGCTTTTGAAATTGGTAAAATAAAAAAAAATGAAGTATTTTCAGAATATTGTTTTATTTTAATTTCAGGTTCGGCACGCCGAGCTAAAATTTTTCGTGATTTGTGGATGCCTCTGATTTCCTTTACCGTTTTTAAGTTAGCGGCATTACGCACATAACTTCGAAAAAACAGTGGTACACATGGTTTTGAACCCGGTGTCTCTGGAACGGCAGTCGCCATTCTCCCGACCAGACCAGCCGTAACTTACTTTACGTATCGTACCATTGCAATTATAAGTACAACTCATTTTTTTTTGTCATGTTGCCATGGAATTTGATCTATCTATACTTCATACAAATTGACACATTTTAGCACTCATATGTGAAGCTGTGTATTATATGATTAGAGTAACAAACACAAATAAACATTCAGCGAATATAATATAAAATGTTGCTCAATATATATTATAATTGAGTGATATTGAGTGACGGCAGATGTGTGC
>JADLOZ010000157.1:0-25000 GCA_017562165.1 Ectropis grisescens
AATGGAACGTAACTGCGGGCTGTATAACTTAAAAATTGCAATTTAAACTTAGAAATGTTACACGGCTTAAACTTTGCACTTAAATGAAGCAATTTATTTGGAATTTGTTTTAGTTACAGTGTAGGTTATATAAATGTAGGCAAAAAATAATCAAGCCTAAAGTTTAATATGTTTGTTTACCCGTAACACGTAAACACAGTGAATATCCCGTGTTCAAAAATAATAGCTATTTTTGCTTACAGGCGTAACCGCAAAGAAAGCCCTTCACTTTGACACCTGGCACATTAACTTCAAATTTTTGATAAAATTTAACATTAGGTTATATTGTTTTTTTTTTTCCAAAAGAGACCTACAACAACTTGACAATTGGTGTCAGATGGTCTCTAATCCCTCCTCCAACGTGAACGTTGGCGTTGGTCTAAATTTACTCGTAATAACGTTACCTACGCACAATAAATATAACATTCCAAGAATAATACATGACGCATACTCGAACCATAGTTTCCATAGGTATACTTATCATACTAACTTAAACATACTCAACGAGTACCATAACCTGTAGGTTATGTTGATCCGCGAAAGGGCAAGGTAAAATAATACAGGACACGATAGTCATGTCTATTTATTTTATCTACAATAGAACGCGCTTACTTAAAAATAATTCCTACTCGTATGATAGAATTAACAAAACACTCGAGGATTTTTGTAACTCATGAGGTTTTAGGTACGTGTAAAAGTTATTCACAATCAACAAATTTCAAGGAATAATTACTTTCATTACAATTCAACAAATTGAAAATTACACTTGCACAATATATATGTATGTACATGTCATCTTCATGCGTTGTCAATATCTCCATATCAACGAAGTACCGGCTGAATTTTAAGGAGATTATGCACCAAGTTTTGAGTGAGGCTTCGGGACTATGATCGCATCCTCTACCCGCGATGCCTTTTGTGTTTGCGAAGCGCCTTTGTGCAACACTGGTGCGTTTACCTTACACTCGCTGCACCCTGTTCGCTTTTAATGGAATTGGTTGCAATAGCATCGTCTTTTATGAACAAAAGTACTGATACTGTACACAAAGTTCTTGGCGAACAATCGATGATTCTACTAGTTTTCGACTAATTTGTAAGAGAATGTTGTGATGTCCGTAGTTTTTTTCGCGGGAAAATATAGAAGTTTACTTATCTTTATCACTAGAGGTAAATGTCTTCTGAAACTAGTGATCGGACAAGAATATTGACCAATCAGGGAACTTAGATTTTTTTTGCAACGGTTTTGTCTTTTTTGGAATGTAACATTTGGTTATGTAAGTACTAGCAGCGCTCTGCCTAACGAAAACTGCCTTAGCTTTCATGTTGTGTGTTCCCTCTCTTTTCTTTTCAGTTGAAATGATAGAGACAGCAATAGCAAAGCTAAGGCCGATTTAGTTAGGCGGTAGATGGGCCGATCCCGTTAATTACCCGTGATAAAAATGGCCCTGTATTATTCGAAACTCTTATTCTTTATATGTATCTACCAAATTCCATCCAAATCCCTTCAGCAGTTTCTGCGTGAAAGAGTAAAAACATACATTGTTTCATTCTTGCAAACTTTCGCATTTGTAATATTATATGTTATAACTACTTATTACTAAACTGCATTTTGATTACTCAATTTTATTTCAACTGCACTTACGAACGAGAAAGTATCTCTATTAACATATTCAGAATTTGAGTGAAAAATAGTATCCCAACTATTTTGACCATTGAATTTCCCTGCACAATATAGGAGCAGTTACGTACTCCCTGTAAATTTGTTTACCAAACTGTTCATCATACAGCATCGTACTTTGATGCATCCGACATACTATCAGATAAACGAAACTGTCGACAAAACGTTCCACACTCGACGATAATCCGGAGACCTGTGTCAGACACCTCCGACAGTCTAACGAAGTTCTTATAATCCCACCCACCCCCAGTAATCGAGTTATTGCCTTGCATCTCGTGTCTTACGAGTTTCCGCACCGTCTAATGATATCTATACGCGTTTTGGATAGGTAAATGTTTGGTTTAAGGTGTTTTGCTACGTCTCGCAAGCCTTAATGGCAGAGGTGATTTTCAGGGAATGAGGTGGGTTTTTGAAACATATTTTTAACCCCCGGCCAAAAAAAGGGGTGTTATAAGTTTGACGTCGATGTCTGTCTGTCTGTCTGTGTGTGTGTCTGTCTGTGGCACCGTAGAGCTCAAACGGATGGGCCGATTTCGATGCGTTTTTTTTTTATTTGAAGGTAAATATCCTGTTCTTATCCTGATGTTCTTAGCTATGTTTGGTTAATATCGATTCAAAATGGCCGCCTCCACAAAATGGCGGACAAAATATTTCTTCACAACCTACCTCAATATGGGTATCAAATGAAAGGGCTTGACTAGTAGAATACAATACACTATTACAAATTTCAAATCCAAGATGGCCGCCACCACAAAATGGCGAATTACATAATTTTTTTCACTACTGCCTCAATATGGGTATCAAATGAAAGGGCTTCACTAGTAAAATACTTTGAACTATGACAAATTTCAAATCCAAGATGGCCGCTACCACAAAATGGTAAAATACATTTCTTTTTTCACAACTCCCTTAATATGGGTATCAAATGAAAGGGCTTGACCAGTAGAATGTTGTACAGATAACAAATCTGAGGTAGTCGGGGGTTAATCAAATTTTTTTATTTTGTTCTTGTAAACTAGTATGAAACATAACGTTCTCAAGAGAGCACAAAACGAATTCCTAATAATAGAACATTCTAAACTTTGAGTACCTATTTTAGTTTTGAATTGTGCCGTAAAAGAACACTTTTGTAATTATTTATTTTCTCCGAAAAAACAAAATCCGACTTCAATACAACTTTTTTTCGAAGTCGGTTATAAATCACTTGAAATTTTAAATTTTGTAATGTACATGACGTACGTTAGATGTGTTATGAACACATCTTCACACACATTGGTATGTGAAGTTTAATACTTAGTAGCTTAGTAGCATTACGTCAAACTACACGGTAAATAAATAAAATATCACCAAATGACGAGTGCAGTGCCGTGCTAGACAAAGATTAGAAAAAAATTGCATTAAAGTGCAGTATTGTTACGAGCTGTCATATTGTTAATCGTTAGGTACCTATGCGTTTTTTTTATTGACAATAGGAATTATTAGTTGCACTTGATATACTTATATCAAGCTACCATGCGGTACGATGTCTCTGCCTACCTAGAAACAATCGATTTACGTATAACGTATTCTCCTGTTTAGAAATTCTTATTACTAATGTGAAGTGGTTTTGTGTCGTCACTACTCCATTAAAAGTGCTCTATTTGTGGCGCTAGTTCATAAGTGTTTCTCTGTAATATTTTAATATGTTTGTGTTACAATAAAGAGTTTCTATCTATCGACTCCTAACGTAATTTGCAATGAATGAATCCTACATAAATTCCAGCTGCTTATTTTACGTACCGGTAGATTTTATCTCATCATCTTTAACAATAAATAGACTGAACTTTTACTTGACAATAAACAATGTACATATGTCAGTATGTCATTGTATTTTAATCCATTTAATTGAATTTTTATTGGACAAGGCAGTTTTAAAGTCAATGTTGAGTTGTTTTATGACCCTTTACAACAGTAAGCGATGGCAGCTTTAATATACGGTTACGTAGCATCTCAAGTTACAAAATTGCAGTTGGTAATTTTCCTCTTGACTAGCAATGAATATGTTTTATTTTACTATATAATAACAACTCTCTTGCTTACTTTTGAAATGAACTTATTATACTTAGTTAAAATAATTAAGAACTCTTATTTTGTATTAGTCGAGAGTGCAATTGCTTTATTATCTAATATTCAAGAATATCAAATAAATCGAAAAGTAATCGCATTGTAATCGTCATTTTTAGTACTTACAGTAAATTGTAGTATATACCGTAATATTATATAATCTAGGATTTAACTTTGTTTATAGGACTAGGGATTATAATTGCACGCATTAGATTACAATCTGACGATGATCTGAACCTGATGACAAGCTTACGGTGGCTTATTTACAAGTGACAAATATCTTTAATTTGAAAATCACGATTGCAAAAAATTTGGGATGGGCCAAATGTGGTTTGAACCGAATACGAACTTCGGCCGAACATTCGATTAAAATGAAAAATTCGGCCGAAATTCGGCCGAACTTCGGTTTAATTTCGCCGCGCTTTTTCGTGTTGTGACTTGTTTACTCACTTGCTGCAAATATTGCTAGCTAGATGTGCCCCGCCCGCACTCCGCGCTTCCCTGCGGGGCCGTTAGCCAGCTAGTCATTTGTAAAGACGTCACCAGCTTATCACACACTATTATTTAAATTACGCGAATTATATTAATTGGTATTACCTACGTGATTTTTGTTGGTTTTTAAAAAGTTGGTACCTAGTTAAAAATACCAATTAAAGTTTTTTGTTTATCACGTACCTATGATTACTTTTTCTTATTCAAATAAATGACTATGAGTATATCAGACTTATTGTATTTTACTGTTACTACAGATATGTTTTTTCATTAATTTCTATGATGATAGTGCAAGTATATTTAGTGCAGAATGTTCGGCATTGTAACCGAAATTCGACCGAATGACGAAGTTTGGTTCAAGCTGCCGAAGTTCGGTTAAACCGAGTGTAAAACGAATTTCGGTCCTTCCCTACAAAAAATCTATAGATAACAAACATTATATATTGAGACAAATTGGGTGATTGAGACGAATCTAACAACCTCTTAATTATTATAATTCATCCAACCGTTTGGAAGATAAGTGGCAATTAAGAAATTTACATACATACAAGATACGAGTACGCGCGAAAATATGACACCTCTTTCAGTCATGCGCGGTCCGAGGGGGGCACAGGGGACATGAGCCCCCCCCCCCCAAAATCGTATACGATAAACAAAAAATCCAAGAAAATTAAAAATATCTAATAGCACATAGACTATTTTTTAACGCGGGAAAACAACTAGAATGGGAACTACGCGGGTAAAATCGTGAGGCGCTACTAGTAAAGTATTTTTTGCTCGATTTATTGTATTTCTACTTGTGACCCCCCCCAAAACCTGAGGCTGCGTACTGGTGACCCCCTCCAAAATTCGAAGCTGGGACCGCGCCTGCTTTCAGTCGAGTACTTGTGTAGAAAACCATAGCATAATGTTTTTAACGTGTCAATGTGCAATGCTAGAAAAACCTTTCAGTTTAAAGTGCTGAGTGTATTATAAAATCGTAATTCACTTAAATATCAATCAAAATAGAAATTAGTTTGACAGGCTATAACGAACTAAAACCAAAATAAATACCCTGAAATTGATTCCACAAGCAGGCAAAGAACCGGCGAAGGCTTGGCTTCCGCTCGCCTCTCGTTTTAATATTTCACCCACTCGTGGAATATTAAAGATCACTATCTGTCAGGAAGGCGCACTATTAGCTTCGCTTTGTTTTCATTAAACTCTTTCGTTCCCTATCTATAGATCTGTTAGTCATATTTTCATTTACTTAATCAGCATTGTGTACGAATGGTCGAGAAATCAATAAATTACTTCTTATTTTTCGTTGAGCCAAGGCACTCAAAATTTCCTTATCTCTTCGTGAACAGAAACTCAAATGTACTGATTACGTCACTTCAATAATTTTAAAAAAATTGGCATGGCTAATTTTTCCCCCAACTATAAAATATAGTTTCAAGATAGACGCAAAACTGCAGATGTAGACTGCAAGCGAGAATACTAGTTTCTAGTTTATATGTATCTCTATGAAATTCATTCCAAACGCGATGTTAGCGCCGGTGACGAGTGGTGACGCGACCGCAGAAAATTCCAAAACTAAAGGAACAAAAGTAAACTAGCGTTGTCCGATATATTCTGTCTCTCATAAATGCACTGATGTGCCTGAGACTCTGGAATGAAACTTACATTTCAAACTAGACTTCATACAGACACCATGACACAGAAGCATAGTCATTGAGCTCGCTGAATTCAAAACAGTGATCATCAGGATCTGAATTCTGTGTTTACCGGCTTAGATTCAAAGATTATTTTAGGAACTATATACTGGCAACAAATGTTATTCCTACACCTATCGATATTGATTAAAATCTCTCATAGACTGTTAAAGTTAGCATGTGCGGTGAAGCTATCACAGATCCACTACCTGCAGCCCCGTCCGGTGAGTTTTTTGCCGCTGGCGAGGTATCTAGCAAAATCGAATTATATCATCTACCGCCATCCAACCAGGAAATGAAGAATTAACAGGGGAGCATCATTTTAAAACATGCATCGGGGTAACCCTTCTAACAAATTTGTCTTTGAGTCGAGAGTTGCTACAGTATCTGCATATTTAGTCAGCTTTCTTTAGTAAAAAAAACTTACAATTCTTTATTTCAAAAACTGACCCAGCGAACTTCACCACCTCCACCTAAGAGGCAACAAATGAGCAGATTTAGGATTTTAGCAGATGACGGCTTTTGATGCATGTATTATTATATTTTATAGATTACTACTACTAGTACACTTCTCTTTCCAATAGCCAATAGAAACAAACTTAGAGTCAAAGTATTTTCATAAATGCACAACTTACATGTCAATTTAAAAAAAAACAAAAAAGAGCATAGAAGAAGTTTTAATTTTTAAGGTTTAAACTGAACATTCCATCGTACGATAATAATTATAGTACATATAAGTGTTAAACATTATATTTGTATTTATTATATTTATTTGTAATGAACATTGTAATTTTTACAATTTTATTGTGAGTTTACCGTCATTGTTTAAAAACTCACTCTAACTATATCAGGTTATATCAGTAACGGTTAGGTCAGCATTTTAATCTGTTTTCAAACTGCCAAAACACTTGGCAAAGGCAGGGATATCAGACTGACTGTGTTAGGTTATCTATATAAGTTATAAGTTTTCGATTAAATATTTTCAAACCATATATAACTCTGATGAGTAAAAAATATTTGCGCCTAGAATCCACTCAGAACATAAATTCGCTTCATTAACACCATAGTTCCATAAATAAATCGTCTAATTTCTAAATCTCAGTGCAATCCTAGGCTGTGGTTTGAACTCTTCATTTTCAAATAGCCGCGTGACTCTGAGATGTTATTGGAAAGCAAGCACATGTCACTGCGTATTGTAGGAAAAAATAGAGTATAAGAAAACTTCACTTTCAAATACGATCGTTTTTCTTTCTATGAAGAATAGGAGACTATTCTTTCAATAAAATGAGAAATGAGAAATGAAATAAACAAAGTAGCTTTTGTTTTGGGCATCCTTTATGAGCTTCGTAAATGGCTATTAACATACATCATATTAAAAGATATAAGAACCGATTCTCTCAGAAAACAATAACTGCAATAGATTGGTTAAATAAAAGAAAAACAGAAGGGAAACCTCTCGGGGTCACGAAAATAATAGAGCCTACGAAATGGTATCGTGACAAACATCCATGCCTCACGCGGCCTCGGTAAATCACACAGAATCCAATTACTAACAAAAAACTGCTAGTCCTATACTCTTCATATTATATTTATTCCTTTACTTCAAATACTCCTTTACTTGTTATTTTATTTTCTTATTACTTAGTACCTATTCGTCATCATCATCTCAATCAACTATATACCCAATTTTTTTAAATGTAGATGTTTTAGACTACTTTTTTAAATAAACACGCAAGATATGCGCTAGATGGTAAGTAACATGCCTACCCACAACCGCACAGTACTGTGCGGCTATGGGTAGGCTATTTGAACTTGCAGAGTCAGAGAGTGCATAAATGCGATCTTAGTTATTGTCGACGCCTGTTTTTTAGAATATAGATTTAGTAAAATCTTATTTAACTTTACTTGTGATTGAAATTTTGACACAAGCTCAGCTTTTATTTAAAATTAATAATTGAAATTATAATTTAAAGAATTTAATTTAGCTTGACCGCCAAATACCTGATTTTAAACAACTATTGGGTGTACGATCACATGCGCTTATCTAAAAGAAACTGTATCACTCTCTTTTCAACTTGAAGACAAGAATTGTAAGATTGTAACAATTGGGATAAAAACACTCAAGCAACGCATTCCACAGTCTAGCTCTTTATGTAATGTGTAACGAAAATGACAGAAAACCTCTTCGCTTGGGTCTTTTTTTTTTTAATTTAAATTATCCACTCCACAGACTCCGGGGTCCGTGGTCTTTGTCATTACAATTACCTATCTTTTTTTTTACACATTTCGTGGATAAGGAGAAGAGGAAAATAGAAGGGATTTGGGTACATTTAAAATCTAATTCTAGTGCTCGTCTGTAGAGCCGATCACTAACGGTTGGGATTCCGCTAGTAATCGACTCGACACCGAGTGTTTGCCTAATTGCCTTTTGCCATTTGCCTAAGCTACCTCCTCCCGGCCCAGAGCCTCCACAACGGTCGCATTTCTGTCCCTGATGACCATCTGTAGGTTGAAATCGCGGATGGTCTTCGGTGATGCAGCCCACGCTCGCCGCACGAACCGACCGATGGCGTCGTCGGTGTCGTCAGCGTAGTATGTGAAGGTCCCCGTGTGCCGTGAGATTGCAACTACCGCATGGGGCACGCTCTCGTGCAGCTTCATGTTTGCCTTGGTTTTGATTACGATTACCGACTCGTATGTTAGTCCCTGAGCTTCATGGATGGTAAGGATGCGTGACCCGGTGCCTGACCCATAACCCTGGTTTGTCAGGGTCTCCTTCTCCTCTTGAGTGTGAACTAAGAAGAGGGTGTTTGGTTGGGTGTTGGGTATTTGCGCTCCCTTATATCTTCTCTGCTCTAGGGACTTTATACGGGACGCTGAGGAGTACATACCGGAGTATATTTCCCTCAGTGCATATGCGACGTCCATGGGGTTTCGATGTGTGCAGAGCAACTCCTGGCTGATCTTTGTTACCAGGTTCGGGCGATGATACCTCATTTCGAAGAGATTTTCCCTGTCGATATAAGGCAACTGATTGACGTCTCCAATGAGGACAATTTCACCAACACCAGACAGCCTTGATGCCATCACAACACAACAACACAACAGCTTGGGTCTTGGGATGTCATCAATGAGACGATGTGGCTAAACGGGTGAACAGGTGAATAGAAATGTTAGTTGACAAGCTTACCAGACAATACTAGCAATCGTTAAAAATAAGAGTACTCGTTAAGTTGGCGTATAAAATCTAAATAACGCTTAGTGAGTATCGTTTTACTTAATCATTCTTTAAGAGATGAAAGATAAGAAAATCAAAAAGCCGAGCTGTTTTTCTTTTCGTAAACGTTATTATAATTCAAAATGAAATGAAGTACCAAGCTCCATACATATTTTATTCCAAAAAACTACAGTCATATAATAAAATTATTGAATTTCGCAATTTAATATTGGCGCGCTCGCTCACTGTTGCCCATAATTACCAATGCGGGCCCAATTCATCATTCTTTATTACAAGCACAAAATTCCATGTAAATTTCATGCGCGTTCGGTATCCACCGAATGAGATTCGTTATATCGGAGAAATCACCTTTTACGACTCTTCGTTTTGTTTCAATGTTTTAATGATTCCAGATTTCAGACGATTTCTTCCCGAGATTGATCGCGATGTGATCGTTTTCTTTACGACTTTTCAAACACGTGAATCGTTTTTATTATATTTATATATTTTCGCATCGATATAAATCTATGATGTGCCCTGAGTACCTTGAAATTGTTAACAAACTGCGTCTCTGTGTGTAGCGTGAGTGGCTTACAACTACCAATATACTTGACCCCTATCGCTATCGCTAATCGCTAGCGGGAAGGTATGTAGCGATTCTACTTATTTTGGTTGATGACAACGCATAGCGATAGATATAAATGTCTGGCGTTTACCACTTCCTACAATCAGCAAAAACGGAAAGAGTGAACTCACTTTTCTTAACGTTAACATAATTCCGTACGCCTGAAGTTTGAGAGGGCACATCCATTGTTTTATTTCGATGTTTTCAGGTACAGGAAAAGGAAATTGCTTCTAAAATTGAGGGACGCTATTCATCTCTAAACAATATTTACTGTTGTATTGCCATACTTTTGTCAGTCCATTCAATCCAATCCAATTGTTTTTTAGGTTATTTTTGTGCTATTATAAAACAAAAAATAAGTGTCTTATATTTTTCAAAATTTTCCTGACGGACTAATTAGAATGGTATGTTTTTGACCCATCATCCCTATTCTTTGTAACAGATGTAAACCCCGCTATTAAAAATATCAAAAACCATTTCCGCTCAAAGGTTGCCTGGAAGAAATCGCTTTCAGCGATAAGGCCGCCTGTTGTAGCACTAGCTGTTATTGTTTTTCTTTGTCTGTAAATCTGTTTTTCTTTTGATGTGAACAATAAAGAGTATCTTTCTATCTATCTTTGAGGATTTACCATAGTTGGTCTAAGTCCCTATTTATATTTCATGTAACGTAGATTTCTACAAAATTAGTATGTATTTAATAACTCCATACAAACTATACACTTACTGTTTCTATTTTTTATTACCTCAGAAACGGTTGTATTTCAAAAATCTAAAGTTCCGTGAACTTAGCCTGAGTAAACTCCGAAATTCTTGCCCAAATCACTTCTTAGTTTTTCCTCAACAAAATGACTTTCAATATCATTGTCTCAGCGTAAACAACGACATCCCCTTTCCCACTGAAAATGTCATTAATGTCTGAGTGAAATTCGGGGTCTAATCTCGTCACTGCAAAGCTTATTACATTTATACAAGGGAGTAATCTTCGAATAAAGTTTCAATGGAAAGTGTTGAATCATTGAGGATCGCGAACCCTTGCCTCGCGTTGAAAGAACTCGGTTGACTGATGCCATTGGTAGAGCATTACTGGTTTTACAAAAAAATTCAGTGTACCAATTTTCATTTTCTCTGTTATTTCAGCTATGCCACTTTGATTATTGATCTTACTGAAATGTACTTCAAATTCTACTTATAACGTAAATGTGAAAGTTGGGATTTTTGTTGCAGTTGGGATGGGCTACCGTTTGTCCCTAACAACTTCAGTTCCGCCGTAAATAGTCCTTTCTTAAACTCTATGCGGGGAAAGTCACGGGATCATATTGTGGAGCTTATGTTACCTGTATTATCCAACTGGTAATTTCGCTATCAGTCTTGAATCCACTTTTTATTGCAAAGGGCAATAAATTCTAATCAATCGACACTAGTCTCTACATTAACGAATCTACCGTTTTCAACTATTTTTTTATTTCTTGTTACACTGTAACCTACCTTTGGTCCCAAAGTTACCTATGACTAGATATTGACCATGTAAGGTTTACATTCACGTTCACTAGCGTAGCTTCAAGCGTAGTTTTGTATCTTCTTCGTAGGCTAAACTTCAGTATGCAGTAGAGGCCATCTGAGGCAACTTACACAAGTGACTAACCCTAACATAGGTCCCTTAATTAAAAATACACTGGAGGCATTGTTATTAGTTTTCATACTATTGTTACCGTCACACGGCGTGTCATTTTGCACCCAGTATTCGTACTAAGGCAACTGCTTATACGATGGATATAATAAAACTGATACCAACTAGTTCCCAAAATGGGCTGACAGAATATGTCGTTAGAATTTTTACTCGTCAATGAAAAACCACGTAGATAGCCTATCGCTGAAAACTAATAACATTCCCGTGAAAACCGTACAGAACCTGCGCAGGTCCTTTCTATTTTCCTTGGGATCCTGCGGCCAAACCGCACAGTCATTGCATCGCAATAACCAATTGTGAGAGTATTACGTGTCGTATCACAAAGCCGCGCGCTCTGCCGCCCAAAATATGGGAATACTGGAAGAGATGAAGATTTTTCGTCTGAATCAATACATCGTCTTCCAAAGTTTGCTGCAGTTATTTGCTTATTTGTATAAAAATGAGTGTATACTAGATATAATCATTTGAAGAAAAAAAATCTCTCAGAAACAAGAGCTTTTCAAAAATTGCTAAGTATTTGTTCCACATCAACATCACTTCACAAATTCACAAATTTCAGGCATAGCTTTGGGTGTCGAGTGCCGTACAGTGCTTGCTAATGATTCGGTCTCTTCATGTTCGAATAGCTGCGTGAAACTGTGCTATTATGGGCAGGAGTGTTCAATACCATCATGGCAGGCACATACATCTCAATTTATCTTTACGTTCATCGATATATGGATATTTTAGATGTGCTAAGTGTAAGTAGTTAGGTATGTTAATATATATTATGTAGTTCTCATAGTTATATTTTTTTCTATGCAGGATCTGTCGAAAAACAACAAATGTATTTTTTTTTAACTTTTATAGATTTACACTTGACCGCCATCTCGCCTGATGTTAAGCGACGATGCGGTCTACGATGAAGCGTGTTTACCTTGAAGAAACCGATTCACTCTCAATTTGAAGACACAAAGGTTGTAACCATCGGGGAAAACCCACTCAGGCAATGTACTCCACAGCCTAGACGTTCTTATCACAAAAGTAGAGTCGAATCTCTTCGTTCGTGTCTTTGGAACATCAACCATGAAACGATGTCGCTTTTTCGAGCTACGACCATTCCGATAGAAAAAAGGGCAAGGCGGTATTAGATCATGCAAATCAGTCGCACACTCTCCAAAGAGTATCCGATAAAAAACCGATAGGCTGGCAATTTTTCGGGGATGATCAAGACTTTGTAATTAAAATTTAAATTAAAAAAATATATCCCAAGCAAACTTTTTCGGGAATTCACCTCAAACTTCACCTACATTTTATTGTCTTTATTTATAGCACAGCATATGCAGAAACTTTTTGTTCCCATTGCTGGAACTCAAGGTTTTCTCTTACAAAATTAGATTCAAGAAAATAATCCTTTTAATGTACCTACGTAATTAAATGTTGGCTATTCCACGGAATACAGTATCCTTGTAGAGATTTTTTATTACTTTGACTGTGATGCGACAAAGTCGTTTTTGCGCAAACATATCGGTGACAATGGGAAACGGGCCTTTGTATTTTTACTTTGATTGATGATTTTAATTTCCTACTTGGTTCGTTGATTCTGCGGTTGATACAAGGTACGATGGAAAACGAAAAGTGTGAATTTAGTTTTTTTTTTCATCTTCATAGCTTCGTTACGTGAAATTTTTTGTAATTATTTAAAATAAATTAATGTAATTACCTATGCGATTTAAGTTGTGTGTATTTAGATGGCACTTTAGCTATTTTTGTCTTCATTTTCTTAAAACATAATCGTTACCGTTTCTCATGGGTATCAAATCACTTAAAAAATTGCAACTATGCAGATAACGGAGTAACGGACCAAAATAGATGGAGTCAATTTTCCAATATCTGCTATAAAACTCTCAAAAAATGTGGCCATAATGTCCATACGGTGGAATCGAACGGGATTCGCGGATGTGACAGCGCCGATTTAAATATGGCGGCGATGGCGGCGTCATCCCGCCAGTGACGCTGCGGTCGTCCATTTATCACTCTCGTAAGCCTCCGTCGATATTATGATCAATGCCATTCGCCCGCCCAGAGCACCCAACTCGTGTCGTCATGGCAATAGGTACACCAAATTATGGGAATAGCTACAGTGATACCAATAACTGAAGCTACAGTGTGTATGCTTAATGTATGTCACTATTACCAACAAAAATCAATTCATAAGTATTATTATTGTTTTTAAACTTTCGCGATTTGAACACATAAGGAACACACAACGTGCCTACGGCAGTTATAAGGCTGCCGAAATGTCGTAATTAAGCAATGATCATATTTAATGATTATATCGTGATTCAGCCTCGTAAAATATAAACATTATAAACATTATAACTAGTATTTCCTATTTCATTATGTAAAATTAATGTTTTCTTTAATTATCTCTGTTCTATCTTTACAATATCTTCTATTGAATGTGTAGATTAGACCATTTTACTTTTTCCATACCTCTAAATCTAAAGTGTAAGTATTATTAGAATTTGAAAATCGTTAATTATTTTAAAATATCAATCACAATGCGCATTTATATGAATAATGTGTAAAAAAAAGGAAATCAAGATGTTAATGTATGAGAATTCTACCATTACTTCAGAAACACGTAATAAGAGCGAAGGCGGATCGCCCGCCTTGCACACTTTGTATTCTCCCAGTCGCCACCTGGGGGTAGTGGCTTTTAAAAAATTCCTTTACGTTTCACTTCGGGGAGTATCGTTATTTTAGCGTCCTGTATCATACGGAAAGTTAATGCTGGTTATTTTCTTACTGTACTTACGGTGGTACTCAGTCGATTACGCTTATTTTGTAAGAAGACCTCAGGCTTATGAAATGTTACATTGTGATTGTAGGTTAAACTTGGTTTTTGAATATTTATTTGAATTGTTCCAAAAATTTACAAAAGCCAATGACTAATTATAAAATATAGATGAATGTTATTAAATGTAGATATTTACAACAGATGGGTCGTCTAATGGTAACCATTAACTACGGCCTACAGGCTATAGATTTGATGTCTGATCTGAAAAAAATCTGATAAAATAGATAAGTATATATTTCCGATAATGTGTATATTAGATTCTCGGAATTATTATTTCTGCAGAAAATTAACATTTATACAATTACGTGGCAAGAATGGAGTACTTAATTATGGCTATTATATTGCAATTACTTAATTTTTTAAACTTGAGCAATTGAATGCGATTGCAGTTTAAAGTAAAATCTGATTTTCTATCAAAATTGCTTCATATTTCCACGTCCCTTATCAAAGCGAGGGAAACAAAGCCATCGCATCGAGAGGCGACAGACTCGCGTAACAAAAGAAAGAGAACCGGAAAGGTAGGTGAGAGGTACTTGAACGTAAGAGATCTTTCGATCGAACGGACTCGAAGCCCTGTACTTACTGCCGAAGGGTAAATTGTCGGCAGCACATCAACTTGATACAATTCATAATACTCTGTACTGTTCACGCATGCATTATTTATTTTGAATAAGTAGTTAGGTATGTGCAATAAACATCACCATAACCTATTTTTGTACGATGTTTTATTTTAAATATTAATAAGTAACTAAATAGATAAATCAATATTACACTTTCTAAACGAAAGGACATATTCTTAAAATTAAAGTATTCTATAGCTATGTGGAAAAGTTCTAAACAAGACAACTCATACTACCCTCATAAAAATGTTTACCATGTTATTATTATTTTACATAACCTACCACGAAAGTGCCACCACTTCGGATATCGAATAATTAGCAGACTATAATCGAAAATGATGTTATCACTATTGGCTTTAAAGGCGAAGGAAAACATCGAGAGGAAACCGGTATGTTCCAAGAATCTTTCGAGGTCATGCGTCATACACCAACCCGCACTATACCATCGTGTTGGATTTTGGTCTTGGCTTTCTCCTTACGAGGGAAGGTAACGAGTCCCAGTAGTAAGAACATTTAGTGGGCTGCCCATGCGTCGGAAATGATTATACCGCAAAAAAATGAAATAGACGTGTAATAAAACACGAACTAAAAAAACTTAACAAATTATTCCATCATTATTGTGTGTGATCTTTAATCTCCTCAACAAGAACAAAATTAAAAATTTTGATTAACCCCCGACTACCTCGGATTTGTTATCTGTACAACATTATACTAGTCAAGCCCTTTCATTTGATGCCCATATTGAGGTAGTAGTGAAAAAAATTATATATTTCACCATTTTGTGGTGGCGGCCATCTTGGATTTGAATTTTTTTATGGTGTATAGTATTTTACTAGTCAAGCCCTTTCATTTGATACCCATATTAAGGTAGGCTGTGAAGAAATATTTTGTCCGCCATTTTGTGGAGGCTGCCATCTTGAATCGATATTTACCAAACATAGCTAAGAACACCCGCACGGATATCAACCTTCAAATAAAAAAACCGCATCGAAATCGGCCCACCCGTTTGAGCTCTACGGTGCCACAGACAGACACACACACAGACAGACAGACAGACATCGACGTCAAACTTATAACACCCCTTTTTTAGTCGGGGGTTAAAAAAAGGGAAATACGTTTTGTAACTCAACGGTAAGTTAAAGTAAGTTTTTTGCCTCCGGGGTGTATTGACCCTAGTGTCAAAATGTTCCGTTTTTTTTTTATGGCATAGAAGTTTGAGTACTGACACTCAGTGCTTACTGTGAGGGTGGTACTCGTAGATTGTGAATGGAAGGCCACTGTAACGGAGGATCTGCGTGATCAATGATACCATCACGACCTACTTACTAATATTGCTTGTGCTGGATTTTTTCATTTTGAATTGCCACTCATATTACCGCGCGTTTTTACTTCCTAGTTTACCAATAGCGGTAGATATTTTTATTTTAGCAGTAGGTACACTAAACGATTTCGTCGTTACTATGTACGCTGTTTAAAAGTCTTACTTTTTCCACTAGTTATATTTACATTCAAAATAACACTGAATGACAAATCACATATTCGACGCAGGGTTTTCAATATTTTATTTGTTAAACTTTCTGAAACTCCTTCCACAATTCATACAGCAAAAGGTTAAAGAGGTATTGCCACATTAAAAAGCAATGACAAACACGCCTTCCATACTAATGGAGCAAAATCAAAGTGGAACGAAGTAAAAATTAAATTGAATTCTAATTCCAATAGCGTTATCCACTTTAAGAACTAAGTCGCACTCAATTATTCACCAGGCCCTTTGAGCCACTTGAAAAAATACAATCAGCATAACTCGTCATTTTAATATCGATCCCCAATTTGCCAGCACTTATCAAATCGGTTTATGCATAGCTATAAAATTGAACACCACACAAAATTTGCATACGTCATAAGCAAAAGTGCACCTTATGTTAAACGAAATAGCAAACTGTTTTCTCTTATTGCCGTGCGTGTATCCTTGTGGAAACACAAAGCCGAGTGGTTTACTTAGAGTTTAAAATATTCATAGCTTGTACTGGATCGTATTTAAATATTTACATAAGTGTCACGCAGCGTCACTGACGTTTGTCGATAAAATGTATTGAGTGGAATCGTCTTCGTTGGGGTGGTAAAACTGCGGGATGGAAAAAATTTACGCGACTATTAATATTTTTCGGAAGTGCAGTTTTGATGTCAATTTTTGTCAGCATCGAAGCAGGGTACTTTTTATTAAGCGTTGAAAACAATGGAGATAAAGTGATAGTATTATTATTACATTTTTAGGCCAATTATAATACAATCATGTCACGACTCCCGTCTACCGTACATCGAACCATATTATCTAACAGTTTCCTAGTAATTACGACAGCAACAATACACAATGTATGACTAAATATACCTATGTAATAAAGCACACTAATTGGATTGGTTGGAACCATATCTAGCCGCTTTAAATGTCTAATTGTGAACAAGACGCCTACATGTAGCAGAAAACCTGCATTCCTAGATGCTTTTGGACAAAATAGTTAGCCTAATTATTTTTCCTCGTAACTTCTCCATAGTATCTAACAGTTAATATTTTGTATGGTTTTAAATAATAGCTTGCAAATTTATTTATAGTAAGTATTTATTTTGACATTTTGATGTTTTTGATGGACAGATGACCTCATAAAGGTCGCTGGAAACCGCTCGTTGCCGGTTGCGCAGGACCGTTCGTTGTGGAAATCTAGGGGGGAGGCCTATGTTCAGCAGTGGACGTCTTGCGGCTGATGATGATGAAGTATTTATTTTACATTATCTTTTGTATTTTAATATGTTATTTTTTTAAACTTATCCAACGAGAACGGAAATCAGGTTGGTACCTACATATTCTATGTAAAAATTTCGGAATTAATAAATCGTCTAAATTAAGTCTAAAAATAACTATAGTTAGTACAAACCAAATTCAATGACAATTCCTTAGGCTGTCAGTGTGTGAATAAATTAAAAAAATACATGCTCCACACTTACACACTCACCTAAACCTAATCTTTTTAGTGTTAATTGTTTAAAAAAATGTGTTTAATTTATTATGTTTAAGTGTTAAGTTTTAAATTTATATTTGGATGCGGTTGACTTCACTTGATACAAACGGCACCTACAAATTCAAAGGCAGCTAAGGCACCAACAAATTCAAATAAGGTAATCTAGAACCTAACACACATGCCTCTGTAAAGTGATAGATGTCCTGATACTAATAAAATTTGACTAAGTACACGAATTACTGAGTTCATTACGTAATATGCTTTTAAGCTGTGTTATTCAAAAATATTAGCAACATTTCACCTCATCGTCGCCCCTCGGAGCAGCAGACGTTAACACTCGGTAGGCAGGGGGTGACACTTCTAAACGTGTATTCGAACCATAAAAAATAATGGATCTTCCAATCGTCGCGATATGCGCGGAAACATGGAGTGAGGTGAGCGCACGAAAAATCGTAATGGCGAAGAGAAATGGGGATTAGAAACCGATCGAGTTGAAATCGATGCGAGTAAACAACGGCGGTGCGAACGCGACGCGGCCATCGTGTGCTCCTCCCCTTCACAGAAATTTGCCAGCAAAATATAATAAGTAGATGGTGTGCCTGGATTAGAACGGATTTTTACATCCAAACCGCCGTACACCGTATTTCAAAATGCTGACGAGGTTGATGAGAAATGTCATAGGATTAATCACTGGACTAAACAGCACTTGTGTGTGGTCATTTACTTCTTGTTTTCTAACAATAGGTATTTTGCATACTAAAACAGCATGCAAGAGATTACTTTTTTTTTTTAACTTTTATAGGTTTACACTTGACCGCCATCTCGCCTGATGTTAAACGATGATGCGGTCTACGATGAAGCGTGTTTACCTAGAAGAAACCGATTCACTCTCGATTTGAATACACAAAGATTGTAACTATCGGGAAAAACCCTCTCAGGCAACGTATTCCACAGCCTAGACGTTCTTATCACAAAAGTAGAGTCAAATCTCTTCGTTCGTGCCTTTGGAACATCAACCATGAAACGATGTCGCTTTTTCGAGCTACGAGCATTCCGATAGAAAAATGGGCAAGGTGGTATTAGATCGTATAAATCAGTCGCACACTCTCCGAAGTGTATCCGATAAAAAACCGATAAGCTAGCAATTTTCCGGCGATGTTCGAGACTTTGCAGTCTTTTTCGCACGAGAATGTCATTGCCTATGAGCCTTTGGCACGTCTCTCGATCGATTCCAGAGCTTCCAGCTGATACTTTCAGCGATAGGGGACGCCAACCGTCGTACTAGTTTTTAGGGTAATAATTAATTATTTCTGTGTATCCTTTACTTTGGTGGTTCAATTATAGTAGACTATGGCACAAGTGTGTAATGTTGGATTACCGCTGAGGCGCTATGGAGACCCGAGTCTTGGCGAGGTCCTTAAGATAGCCGAGGATGGTAATCATCAATGCACACGTGTATCATACGACGGTTTTTAAAATACTTGTGAATAAAATAACAATAAAAAATATTTCAACAGTGAAAAGAGTCATGAAATGATTTTCGTTTATCTTAAGTCATATGTCAAAAAATTCGCGCACTACTACCAATGGCAACCACAGACTAAAAAAATAGGTTTCTTTTTTTCTTTCTGCGGATAGCGTTTTAGCCACGTACAAAAAGTGGAATTCAAAGTTTTCTTTATTACAAAGTAAACTTAATATTTGAGTGAACGTTTTATTTTTAAACACGTACATACAAGTTGAATTTATTTAAAATTTAAATAAGAAGCTGCATGAAGTAGCAAGCAATAGCTACGTTAATTGATTTGTTCTATTATTGAATACGATCTTTTTTGTATTGGAACTTTATAAAGAACAAATCTCAAAATAAAAAAACTCTATAACTCATTTGTGAGTATTAGTAATGGAAAAGTCACAGTTTGATTGTTATAGGTGTCATTATAATTATGCCTAATTGCAATGAAATTAGAGCCATTTTATGGGCAAATGTGTCGAGGAATCTTGTTCCTCCAAACTCTACATTTGTAATATCACGCCTACTTTCATTGTTGATGTTCGAAATACTCCAACGAAAAGGTTTGCTTGCACTTTCATAGTAAGATTATCTAAACTATGTGGCATGTGTTTCCCGACTGGATATCCCCTAATCGAAATTACCAGGATGTCTTCAAATAGAGAGTGCATCGCAGAAATTTTTGATGAAAAGAAGTTCCTGAAATCCAAATGTACCGTTTAGCGGTACATTTGGATTTGACAGGTCCCAAGATCCTATACAATGATACCTAATACAATTCCTGGTGAAGCTACTCCTACAATTCACACACAACATCATCATTTTATGAATTTATTTAATTGCCATCATCTTTTGAATTTAATAGATAGCATTGTAATATATTAGTACCAGGAGTATTCATACCAATTGCCCTAA
Source organism: Ectropis grisescens (assembly GCA_017562165.1). Classification (NCBI taxonomy): domain Eukaryota; kingdom Metazoa; phylum Arthropoda; class Insecta; order Lepidoptera; family Geometridae; genus Ectropis; species Ectropis grisescens. Next base: position 20,440 of record JADLOZ010000157.1, read on the forward strand.
TTAAAGTGGACAATTTAGGTTCATTTTATTGAGTAAATCAACATACGCTTTCGTAGGATAAATAACATAAAACGTTCCAACCTAATTTCAGCTAATCGTGTTGACTTGCCGCATGCAAACACGGCCCGCCTGTAATGACGGCGTTAGCTGGCTACTTGGGGAAAATACTGGAAAGCTTACCTTACCTACCCGTATTAGGTAGTACAGATTTCTCGTAAGCTGTACTGTACCGTGTAGACTGTATGTGGTTTTCAATTTCTATTAAAAACTAGCCTCACCTCGAGGTGCAACCCGTGAATTTCCCAATTTTTCGCGATAATTTACTTCACCAAATTCACCAAAACTAATTTCACTGGAAACAAACCGGAACTCAGTAACGTTTGCACATTACTGATTGGTGGTAGAATATCTGGCAAAGATGGAAAGGTGGTACTTCCCCAGACAGCTCTGCAAGGAGTCCTACCACTACAGAAGAGTAAGTACTCAAGTAAGTTACTCAAGGGTAAGTTTTTTACAGACTTTGAATGTCATGTATATTTATTTATACAATCAAAAACCTACGAACTAAGCTTCCAGCTTCTAACTCCAAAAATGACAAAACTTCCATGAAAACTTTCGTCTCTTTTTTTTGACATGGCTCGGTATATCGAACTTGAAACCCTCTTTACCGTACCCCACATGTTTCTGCAGCCGTGGCTTGACGGCAGAGTCGCGGGACCGCTCTCGGGTTCAACCGAAATACTGCCACTGCCTTTTGTTTTTTATTGGAGGCAAGTTGTTATGTGATGCCCAGGGTATACCACAAGGTGATTCCCGAACCTCGCAACCCAATTTTTTGTCTCCTGTTTCAGCCCCTTAAGACTCTCGTTTCGCATTAAAAAACTAGCCTATGTCAGCTCAAGCCTCGAGTTACGAATATGTACTATCTCTGTAAGTACCAAATTTAATTTAATCGGTTCTGTAGTTTAGACATGAAAATGTAACAGGCAGACTGAGCGACCTTCGCATTTGTGATATTAGTAGGGATAACAGATTTCTTATTGGTAAAAAAAGTAGATTTCAATTTCTCTTGCCTACTAAGGAAAGCGTGATAGCACCTGGGTCTATGCTTTTTATGAAAAGATACAAACAAGTTATTAAAAAGGACGTTCGGTTCTGTTCGGGGACGTCGATCGGGATTTGACGAGAGCGTTGACCAAATGAACGACACCAAACATGTGTTTGTTTGTTTCCGTAAAATAAATAGATATGTATAGATTATACTTTGACGTTTTAAATTGAACTTGTAATATTCATTATACTGGAACGTAACAGATGCCCTGTAATAAAACATTTATAGGTAAGGCTTAAAATGTTCTTAAATCGCCATGCCTACAATAATGTGTTATCGATCGACCGTCCAGATACGAGTGTCCTTTCACCACTGAAATTGAAGTACATCCGCCCAAAACATCAGCGGACCTTCATTAACCGCCCACATTTGCCCACGTAAGGCCACCACCTCCAAGTAATTCGTCTCAAGTTATAGGAGAACAAACAAAGTTGCGGCCGACGGGAGCGCACCCAATTATCTCTAATGAAGACAATGATATAAGCGCGGTTATTGATCTAGATTTGAATTTCATAACGGGTCAGTCCCTCGCTATGTGCCAGCCCTTAATGCTTCTTGCTAAGTTTTGGCTACGGTGGTCACGCAGTTTTGGTCATTCTAAGGGTTGGGAACTACAACGACTGTTGCCACCTTCTTGTAAAACGTAAACTCTATTATTGTGACCCTTTGAGTTGCTTGTACTGCAACTGGACAAAATTATTTCGCTCACTCACGTACGAGTATATCTTGAGAAATATTTCGAAAATCGGCAGTTATAATTTAGTCGAACATTATGCAGTGATATATAGACCATAATATTTATAATGTACTAGCTGTACCCTACCACACTTCGCTGTGGCACATTTTGATGCAAAAAACTTTTTACTTTTAGCATTAGCAAAGCGTTGTTTTCGCTGAACTTACAAAAGAGCAAAGAGCACCCACGCCTTACTCAAATATTCAGGCTGGTAGTTATGGCCATGTCCATCTCAAGCAGCGAATCAACTTGTCCCCGAATTTATGTAGTATTGAAGTATTTCACACATATTGTATCTAATACTCGTAATAATAGTAATCTCCATAGACAAAATAGTGATGTCGTATAAAATCAAACTGATCGTCAGACCCATGCACAAAGTTGCGCACTTGCAGCGTTCCTACGCTGTATGGCCAGGAAAATGTTGGTTTTGATTAACAAAACTATGTATGTTTGTAAGTTTTTTTTACTTATTTTTTAATTTACCCTACCTCGTTGATGATTTTATTTGAAATTTGTGATACAAATGAAATTATACAACAACGGCTTGAAAAGATCAAGATTTACCAGTCGCGGTGTACCAAAGTTTGATGTCCACTAACTAATTTCTTATCCCGAAACATAATAATGTGAACCAACATACATACACACGTACAAACATCTGAAATTATGATTAACGACCACACGCACACATTGACAGCTTTTACGGACCTTTGTACACTTTACGTACAACATACACGTGAGGAATAGATCACCAAAGAAGATTAAATAGGCCTCTTGTTAGGAAGACCAATCAATATCTACAAGTACTTTACAGTATCGTAAAACGGGGTGTACCTATGTAATGTATGTATAAGTAGATGTTTTGTTTTCTTTTGATATTGCAAAGAGTGTATCAATTTCTTCAAGTGAGTTCAGGGGTCTATGGTAAAATATGTGTTAGTATATTTTTCCATGTATACTAACATATAATTATGTTATGATGTTTAGTATTCCACTATATTATATACTATATTATAAAGCTGACGTGGTTTGTTTTAACGCGCTATTCTCAGAAACTACTGGACCGATTCCAAAAAATATTTGACTGTGTAAAATACTTATATGTGTAATATTTTAATGATTTTATGAGTGAGTAATTGTACGAGTATGATCATGTCAAATAAAAAAGATATTTACTTCACATTTTCCTTTATGTACCGCCATCTATGATAGAAAAAACAACAAAAAACATTTTCTTTTTCAATACATAGGTTACAGTCAATAAAAAAGACATCTACTTCATTTTCCTTTTTGAACCGCCATCTAAAATAGAACAACAACAAAAATCACTTTCTTCTTTTCAAAAAAACTTCTCGTTGTCATAAATCTAAAGGTACGTAGTCAAACTTTACAGAAATATGTAAGGCCTCGTTACTCATATTATAATTCTGCGCTGACCGCGAGACCGCGATATGCAAATATTAGGCAAAGTTCACTAATGGATTTTCAACCAAAGGTTTTACAAAGGCATGTAAACCTAAAGAAACTAAAAGTTTCTTCGGCTGACTATGCGTCTCGTATGTACGTACTAATACTCAAATTAATGTTACTTTCTTAATATTTAATTATTAATAATTATGTTAGAAATGAATTACTTATTTGCTATGTTGATAAAATTGCTCTAACTAAAATCTGGCTGGAGGAAGACCTTAGCCATAGCCCTGGGCCTCTGCGTATTATTTCAAGTATGTATAAATCATTGAATAAAACGAACTTGCTGAACATTTTGTTACTTATACTCAGAGTGAGTATTTGTTTTAATCTGGGTGTATTAAAGACTAGAGTGGATAAAGCACATGATCGCTAAACGTCAAATGGCGGTCAACATTATCGGCAAAAATATTATCTTGAAAGATTAGTAAAAGTTCCTCAAATTGCAAGTGAACAGAGTGATGCACATTAATGCTTTATAACGTCTCTCCTTGTTGAAAAAGACCTTAGCTCAGCAGTAGAACACTTAAGAATTCATAGAATTGACCAATAGCTCCATTAAGGATTTGTATGAGATGTCCAGACTTAGAAGGGAATCCAACGTCAATTTAATAACTAAGTATCAAATTCAATATTATACTAACAGATATTATAAATCACCTAATAACTGAAACAAACAGATCCTCGAATAAGCGATGCTCGAATATATTGGCATCTAAATATAACTCCTCCAAGCTCCATTTTTCTTTTGACTTATTACAATCGAAACATAACCATATTTCACTGTATAAAGGGTGTTTTACAAAGAAATAGGAGAATATACGGCAAAGATGGGATCGTTGAGGAAGCGCGCCGCGGTCGGGGGTCACCGCGCGGACGATTCGTTTCTTCGCCGCAACGCCTCGCCAGCCGCAGGGAATTGCAATACTATTGTTTAGAACTACCCTGACAGATATGGTAAATCGTACTCATTTGACATACGAACAGTACATTTCGGATAGTAGGATAGATATCAAGAAATTATAATTTTACCCAAAAATACTAGTCATTAAATGAGGTATGAAATCATTATTTAGACAAACCTGTTCTAACAAGCTCTAGCAAAGCTGCATGGGATTTTATTACGTACCGTAATTGTACTCTTATTATATCAATGCTTACCGTCTGGTTTTAAGCGCTTGCAATTTTCGAAAATACTTTTCTGCACTCCATGGACGTATAAAAAAAGTCGGACGTAGTCT
>JADLOZ010000425.1:0-25000 GCA_017562165.1 Ectropis grisescens
ACCATAAGTTGGTAGGTTCTCAGCCAGGGCAAATATTTGTGAAATAAATATAAATATTTAATGTGTTTGCGTCTTTTTATGTGTAATACGTATACAGGGTTACTGGTAATCAGCCTGCATCCGTTTCAGGGCATGTTCTGTACATTTAAACAAACAACTTTTGTTCCACAACTTTCGTTAAATCTCAATACAAATCCCAAAATAATAGTGTTTGTTGTCTTCTCTAGCACTGTTTAGTGGCTGTTTAGTGTTTATTCACTTTGGGAGATCATTTATAGAGTGTTAAAGAGCGCGCGCGCTCTAGTCTCGAATTGTTACGAAGAATCGGATTTTGGACCGGGTAAACACACTTTTTTGTTTTCTTTGGGAAAAAATACGGTTTTTTGTAAACAGAGAACAAAGTTGACATATTTAATGCACTTAACATCCCCTTAAAAGGATTCAGAATAATTACCAATAACCCTGTATATAAATATGAATATTACGTCTGGAGTATTATACATCACAAGCGTTTCGTAATTATAGGGTAAGATCGTGTTGTGTGAAAAATGTCCGAAATTTGTTCATTTCTCTATTAAATATATTACTTAAAGTGTTGCGTAAATACAAAACCAAGTCATTCCCATAAAGCTTAATTACCTACAAATATGTAGTTATGATAAATATTAAAACAAAGTTACGACTGATCTAGTCGGCAAAATGGCTAATGCCAATCCTGATACTCTGGTTCGAACCCCACACGCACCACTATCTTTTCGAATATGCGTAATGTCGCGAACTTAAAATCGGTGAAGGAAAAGAAACCTACCTCTACCTCTCACTCTAACGCGCACTGGGACAGAGAGGTGGATTATGACCTGAACTCTCTCCTTGCCCAAGAGCGTATCTCAGCTGTAGAAACATTTAGAGGGCTGTTTTTGCTTAAATGATAAAAATATGGAAAATAAAATCGATTCCAACGGATATTTATACCCAATATTACCGCATTTAATAAAACAAATAAAAATAAAATTTTCTCAAAAAAGTTATTTTTAACGACATAAGAATTCCATTCCATAAATTTATCTTTTTAAAACTGCAAATGATCAGCTGTGATGAATATATGATATGCAAATGTCGACACAGTTGAACCTGAGTAAGCAGGAGCTAAAACAGTTGCCTGAGTGGGTTTTCCCTGATGGTTACAATCTTGGTGTCTTCAAATCGAGAGTGAATCGGTTTCTTCTAGGTAAGCACGCTCCATCGTAGATCTCATCATCGCTTAACATCAGGCGAGATGGTGGTCAAGTGCAAACCTATTATAGTTAAAAAAAAAAAAAAACACTTTTTTTCGTTTATGTGGGTTTAAAAAAAATACTCTGTTAAAACTTATAAAGACACGAGATTGGGTGGAGTAAGTCACGTGTATGGGGAAAATAGATGGTTATGTGGATTTGTGTGGCCGTTATTTATCTACATTATTTCTCACAATACGACTTTACATTTTCAATGTAAAAATGTTGTTAATTTGTCGCAAATATTTACAGGGTCTTCTAACATACCCAGTTCTCACTTACTCAGGACTCACTGTATGATATATTTCATATACATAGATATCCAGGTTTCATTGGACGGATGTTTTTTTTTCAGGTTACTGCAATCACCGCGTTTCCAAAAAGGAATCATCCCAATCTCACTGAAGTAGTGCCCGAGTCTAATTACAACATCTTTAATGGTAATTTCCTGATTGAATTTTTTTTAGACAACCCATTTGCAATATATTTGGTGACATATTCAATTGAATATAAAATACTTTTCATCCAATAAACAGCTCGGATGGTCGTTGTATAGGAGGATCTGAGACTACTTATTTCCAATGATAACGATAATTATTAGCTAACAAACGCTGTGTTGTTTATTCAGGTCACTATAATTAGTAACTATAAATTAAGACGCAAATTGCTCTACACTTAATTTAGATCCATTTATAATATAGATTAACGAGAAACTCTAGATAAGAATAACATCATAGTACACACGCAGCTATTTGGATAATTATGAAGTCTAAATCAGCGCCGTCGGGTCTAAGTCAAAGTTAAAGTCTCTCTCTTATTTGCCTATTTTTTTCGGAAGACCCTTTTTTGCATTTGCATTGAAGACCGGAACACACAAAGTCTTTTGCTGCTTAGTGATAACTGGTAGAGATACGGTACTTCCCCAGGTGGACTCTGATAAGAATTCTACCACTACAGAAGTTTGTTACATAAGATATATTGTGTTTAATACATCAGTGTATAATACATTATGTATATATATTTCGTTCGTTTCGTTTTTTTTTTCAGAAAATACGATAAATATTAAAGCTATAATGGATAAGGAGCAAAATTTTGCTGATTTGTCTATTGTACTCCATCTCATGCACAGTTTGAGTTCGTCTACTGTACAAGATCCGAATGTACAAAAACTACTTCGAGATCCTGATCAGAAGTTCGACGCTGTTATAGGAGAGTGGATGTTCTCCGAAATATACGCAACGTAAGTATTTATTTATCTCTTCTTGTCTACGTAATTTACTCGTACAATATTATCCTGAGCGCAAAATAATTAATTTGTTTTTTAATTAAAACAAATTAATTATTATTAATCATTATGAACTGAAGAGGTTCTAAAATTAGCTACATGTTTTTTTGGATTAGATTTTTATGCTACGCTGTCAACTATTTTGCATCGATGTTAATGATACCTTTTTGTTTGGCAGAACACTACTAGCTATAGTCGTTATTCGCCTACCCACCCTATCCCACTTTAAGTGGGGCGGTAACATGTACGTTTCCTTTCATCTCTGTCATTCGTCAGATCTAAACTCACTTCTTTTCTACTCATATCGTCTTTCACACAATCCATCCACGCTTTTTTTTTGGTCGACCTCTCCCATGGCATCCATCTACATTCATACTCAAAACTCTTTTGGTTATGTGGCCTTCAGCCCTACGCACAACATGCCCAAACCTCGATAACCTAGTGCTTGTTAACCTTTCTGTCCGATACTTTCACACTTCCCCTAATATCCTCTTTTCTAATCCTATCCATTCGCGTTACACCACACATCCATCTCAGTATTCGCATCTCCGCTACATGCAATCGTCTTTCATCCGATTCTTTGGTTGCCCAACATTCAGATCCATACATGACGATAGGTCTTATAACTACTAGCTACTGTACTATACTACTAGCTATAGTATAATAAGAATACTACTTGTACTAACTAGCTGGTTTAGGTAGAATCTCAAAGAGAGTTTCAGAGTGAGAATTAAATTTGAAATTTACACCATCTATACTGTTATAAAGCTGAAGAGTTTGTTTGAACGCTAGGATCTCGGGAAGTACTGGTCCGAATTGAAAGATTCTTTTTCTATTGGATAGTCCATTTATCGAGGCTATATAACATAACGCTACTATTAATAGAAGCGGAGCATGAATCAAGAATGTAACAACATAGGGAAAAATATTCCTTTTTGAGAGATTTCGTACGTTTCGTGCTTTGACATGACACATGACAGCATGTGTCTAAGATTGCGTCATTGAATATCACAGATTATATACCTCTTGAATATAAACCTTTTCTAATCAATTTTTTTTCTAAATCTGAGATGGTACGACCAATTTCCGACAGGTGGTGTAGCAGGTAGCTGAAGAGGTTTTTTGTTTGAAAGCGATATTCTCAGGAATGACTGAACCGATTTCAGTCATTCTTTCACCGTTGGATATGTACGGGATCCCAATGAGTACTATATATGTACCACGGGCGAAGCCGGGGCGGACATCTAGTTAAGAATAAAGCGCATAATTCTGTATATCAGTCACACCTCGTTATAGAACCATACGAAATATCGGTCTTTGTGCATTGGCTAGTGGAATTGTAGACTATAATTATTATTATTTTTTTATTAGAATGTTAGTTTTAAAACTACGTTGGTATTATGAAATCTTAACATGACTGACCTCGTTCGTGGGTTAGCTGGTAGTAGGTATGTCGGTTCAAACATACTAAGAATACTTTTGTATCAACACGTATATTATGTGTATTTAGTTATGTAATATTACATCAGCTATTTAGCGATCCCCAAATTCCGGAAGCAAATATATGTAAAACACTAATATTGTTTTTAAACTTTCGCGATTTGAACACAAAATTTTCTAGTACCTACGGGGCTTATTCACGAATAATTCATTGTTTACGTCATATGTAAACAATTAATTATTCGTAATTAAGCCCCGTAGGTACCAAATATAAACATAAGACGACGTAAGTTATATTTTTGTGTGCCATGCGTATCTATTTTTTTTATAGAATAACAGACTGTGCAAAATGCAAGACATTGGCCTAATAGAATAGTTTATCGACAAAATATGATTTGTTAGACTATTTCATAGTGAGTAACATCCCTGCCGTTATCTATATCTAACTAATCTAACTAACTAATAATATAAAGCTGAACTGTTTTTATTTGAACGCGCTAATATCAGGAACTACTGAACCGATTTCAAAAATTCTTTCCCCGATTTTCATGTACCCTGAGTGCTATAAGCTATATTATTATGTACCACGAGCGAAGCTGGATGACCGCTAGTCATCAAATAAACATCAAAACAATTCCTCCCCGGTGACAGCGCGAGCCGAGGCCGTGCCGTCTAGGCGCCCTTGCGTGAGTGAGATAGTCACCGTACCCGCGTCACTGCCCTCCGCGACATGCGGTTTCACGGGCGCACTAGGTCCGATAGCGCTCAGCTAGAGTGCTTACGTTCGGTATGTATGTATGAGTTAGATAGCTAGGTAGTGCTTCTCCTTAGTTCGATTTTTCTTACAGGTTAGACTTCGTAAGTATGATAGGAATGTCAGGTTAGGTTATTTTGGGTCCTGCGCCACCGGCGCTAACTCAATAGTCAGATAGGCAGTAGAGGCCTCCGGGCCAGCAGTCATAGATCAGTTAGAAAAAAAAAAACAGGAGTCGAAGTCACTGCCCATCAAGCACTCCACTCTACTTGCTACCGGGGGTCTACCGCCGAACGAAAAATGTCTTAGCTTTGATATTTCTCTCTCTTTTCTTTTCACTTGCAATTTCTAATTTTCGTTTTACTTTGCATTTTATATTCACCAAAATTAGAGCGGACATATTTCAGAACTTCAAAAATGTAAACAGAAACTGACGTCATTATCCCCAAATTTACGAAGTGCTCCCTGCATGACTCTATAGCATTAATATTACGAGTATATCGAGCTATCTGGTTTCCATGTACAACATTTGCTCAATTTGAGGCTAAACCACGTTGTACAGAATACTTATTGTTGTTGTTGTAAAGTATCACTTAATTTTTAATATTCTTTTATTTCAGATTGGCAACGTTATATGACTGTCCGTTTATGTGGTTTTCAACTTTGGAACCTCATTGGTTAGTTCTTCGACTGATTGACGAAACAACCAATCCAGCATATGCTACCGACTATTTATCTACTGATATAGCCCCGTACCCGTTTACTAAACGAGTCCGACAACTGTGGACACAATTTAATGCATATACTTTAAAGTTGTAAGTATACATTTCTCTCATCACCAACAGCCCACTAAATGCTCCCACAGCTGGGACTCGGACCTTCTCTCGCAAGGAGAGAGTTAAGGCCATAATCCACCACGCTGGCCCAGTGCGTGTTGGTGGATGACACATAACTTCGAAAGGTTCTAGGTGCATGTCGGTTTCCTCACGATGTTTCCTTCATCGTTTTAAGTTAGCGGCATTACGCACATGACTTCGAAAAGACAGTGGTGCGTGTGGGGTTTGAACCCGGGGTCTCCCTGGGGATTGTTTTATCTAATTTTTGCATCATAATGTTCCACAGCGAAGCGTGGCAGGGTACAACTAGTATCTTATAATTTCTTAAATACGGCGGTTAGTGGCAACTAGTTCAAAGATTTTATATTCAGAATTTTACTCAAGGATTGCGAGAATAAAAACTGTTTTTTAGAAATATAGTGTTGGATAGGACGTACGACGTTGATAAAATAGTTTTATATAGATTTTTTTGTACTAAGACAGGACAATATCTCGACTTAAACTAAGACGTACTAAACATCCGTTGCAACATCCGACTGTTGGATCTCGAGGCCTTTTCTTATAATCAGTGAGTCAAAACCATAATCCACTACACTAGCAAAGTAAGAGTTGACGAATTACACAAACATGTCAATTTATGTATTCCTTTGAATACACCCGTTTCTTTATGATGTTTTCCTTCACCATTGCCGACAATGGTGATGAGAAACTCGTAAATCTGAACTTGAAAAAAGACTCACGATCGGCCTACGATTCATCACATCATCATTCTTCGCGATTTTGAAATCTGACGTTTTAGCTACAGGCCACCATGTATTTTTAAATACATTACAGAAAGTTTCAACAAAAAGAAGAACAGTTGTATCAAAAAGTTATAACGCCTATATTGAAAGAAAGAGGAAAACCCACGCCAGCTTACGATGACCTCATATTCAACGCATCTTTGATGTTGGGCAACTCGCATGTGTCTCTGGGGCTAGCTCCAAGACTCCCACAAAGCTACAAGCCTATTGGAGGATATCATATTGATGCGAAAATAAATCCTTTGCCCCAGGTAATGTTAGCAATACTGACATCATCAACATCTTTTAAGCATTCGCAATTCAAACTGACAGTGAAAAAATTAAGGTGCGTTGGGGTAACTCCGGACGGATTTTGGACATAGTCTTGCGCTCTATTTAATTTCTGGAGATCAATGTACGTCAGATCTTTAAAATAAATCTACAATTTTTAACGGATAGACAGAGTATGTATGTAGAGTGTGTATGTGGCGTATATATGTAGTAGTTTGAATTTTGTCTGTCCTACTGTCCTACAGGCTTAATAGTTTTTGTTGTAGATGTTTGCCAAAACAAACTTTATCTTTTACGATCACGATAACATATTTACCACCGAAGGGCAAGTTCGGACTGCAATTAATAGTAGCCTCTATTGCTTAGAAGACAGATTCCATAAGAAGAATACACCCGATCTTTCACTTTCTAAACTAAATATTTTGCATAATTTACTAATTCACACACAGCACATTTCTGATTTGCCGGAGCGATAAACAGAAACTATGGGTCGCGGGACGATAAAATGGCGTCCTATTTAATCTTACGAGTATTTGAAAATTATTCGAAATTAGATAAAAAATAGTTCATATGGTCTTACCCCATATGCGATCTTACCCGAACGTACCTTAACTCATATTCCGAGAGATGGCAGCAAATTTTGAGACGCTATTTGGAGCAAGTTCAACTTGTCACATACCGCTACTATTATACCCCAACAAGAAAGTGCAGACCTGGCTTGTGGTGGCTGTGGGGTAAAACGAAAACTTACCCAAAATTTGCTGCCAGCTCTCAAAATATTAAGGCGCAACACCGGTTAAAACGCAGCGTCACCTGTTTTTGTACAGTTTTAACCCCGACCAAAAAGAGTTATAAGTTTGACGTCGATGTCTGTCTGTGTGTGTGTCTGTCTGTGGCACCGTAGAGCTCAAACGGATGAGCCGATTTCAATGCGGTTTTTTATTTGAAGGTTAATATCCGTGCGGATGTTCTTAGCTATGTTTGGTTAATATCGATTCAAGATGTTCGCCTCCACAAAATGGCGGACAAAATATTTCTTCAGAACCTACTTCAATATGGGTATCAAATAAAAGGTCTTGACTAGTTAAATGCTATAAAACACTATGAAACATTTCAAATCCAAGATGACATTTAGTTCATCATCGGAATTTGCTTTCGTATTTTTCAGGACCTTCAGAAAATTCTTGATAACGCTAAACAAGGCTTCATCTACTTCAGCATGGGATCCAATCTTAAGAGTAAAGATATTCCCCAAAATCTGAAAGCAAGCTTTGTAAAGATCTTCGGCAAGCTGAAACAGACTGTCATTTGGAAATTCGAGGAAGTATTACCGAATTTGCCGAAGAATGTTCATATACTGACATGGGCTCCTCAGCAAAGTATTCTAAGTAAGATTTTTTATGCGATATAAATGTTCTACAATAGCTATGAGAAATTTACCTGTAATGTTTCATCATCATCATCAACAGCCCACTAAGTGTTCCCACTAAACTAAATATTCGGGACTTCTCTCGCAAGGAGAGAGTTAAGTCATGTGTCATCCACCACGCTGGCCCAGTGCGGGTTGGTGGATGACACATGACTTCGAAATATTCTAGGTACATTTTGGTTTCCTCACTATGTTTTCCTTCACCGTTCTTATGTTAGGGGCATTACGCACATGACTTCGAGGAGACAGTGGTGCGTGTGGGGTTTGAACCCGGGGTCTCCGTAACGACAGTCGCCGTTCTCCCGACTAGACCAGCCGTAACTTGTGTAAGCTGTAATATTTGCTAATAATACTAAAATATTCACTGCTTACATGCTCATTGGCCTATCATTACATGCAGCTCCGAGTGCATCAGTGCTGACGCACATCCTACCTGCGCTATGTCTAACGTCAGACTGAACAATCGACGGCTATCCTCTTCCCTACGTATACATGAGATAGTGTATCAAATCCATGTTAAATATGTTTTGGTAATTATAGAACAGTAAGCAATTAGAATTTAAATTAGCATGTGAACAACTAAACTTATTTTCAGCTCATCCCAATTGCGCTCTGTTTATCACTCACGGTGGTCTCTTGTCGACCACTGAAGCAGTTCATTATGGCAGACCAATAATTGGTATCCCAGTCTTTGCCGACCAATTTGGAAACGTCGACAAAGCTGCGTACAAAGGCTTCGGTAGAAGAGTTGACCTGTCCTACACTATGGATAAAGATTTGGAAAGAGAGATTTTTGAGATTCTTGGGAACCCTAAGTGAGTAATTAATTATTTAGGTAGAACTTTGAGATATATGCATACATGATTTCTAAAAAAAAATGTTTTATTTTAAAGTTTCGACAGTTTTTGTTTCTTAGTTCTTTAGTTGATTGACCTTGTTATAAAACACAATATTTTTGTTTCCAGATATGCTCAAAAAGCAAAAGAATGGTCATACATCTACCATCACCGTCCAGCCACACCGAGCCAAGAACTTGTTCATTGGGTGGAACACGTAATTGATACCAAGGGTGCACTCCATTTACGTTCTTCAGCCTTGTTTGTTCCCTGGTACCAGAAAGTGTTCTTAGATCTTATAATCTTAGTAATAATTGGAGTAATATTTGCTTTAGTAATTCTAAAAGTTGTTATAAAAAAGAGTGATGTATGCTGGCAAAACATACGAAAAAAAGAAGAACTTATGATCGGGTACAAAATGTAACCAGTCATTCTACAATTCAACTTGTGGACTTTTGTCTTCAAGAGTACTTAAAATTTCACAGCATCCAACTTATGTAAACCACAAACAGTGAATATACCGTAACCCAATCACAAGATTGGTCAGATGACGATACGGTTTGGGCACTTCTTGAAACGCTGCCAGTTTGTGATTTGGCCCGTGTTATATGACATTATGCGTTGTGCCAAGTAAAAAGTTGAGGATATATACAAGTTGCCTTCTAGATGTTTGATTTTTGAAATATACAGAATTTCTGGCTAATTCACACCTAAGTAACTGTACAAATTTTGATATACTTACATTAAAGTGATCTTCACAACAATGTAAACACGATTTTGAAGATACTTCATTTCTTCTCATTACTTTACACCATTGCTTTCGTGTTTTTGCATCTCTTGGTACAGCAAAAAAATATTTTTATGGTGTACTTCTAGTAGTATTTTTGCACTTTGGTACAAGGCAATACCTATAAAATGTTTTTTTTTTTTTGCTTTTTCATCGTTTGATTAGTTAGCACAACTCAAAAACCAGTACAAAGTAACTGCAACACTTGTAGTAAACAAACACAGGTCGTGGTCTGTGACGTCATGCCAGGCGAGGGAAAGATGGCGGCGTTTAAACAGGTCAAATTATATCGATTTTTAAATATTATTTTAAAAATTAATTTGAACATTCGCAAGAGTATTTATATTTTTATTGTGTTATTTTAATTTAAAAAGTGAATTAAATAAATTAAAAAAATGCATGTATATTCCCTATTATATGAGATATTTTCGTAAATTTTTAAGTAATGTATAATTTTACACTGTCTTGCCTGCCGTTAAACGATACTCTCAAGACTTGAAGATACCAATATTGTTTCCATCTGAAAAAAACCATTCAGGCAAAACATTCCACATTCCACGGTGTAGCTGTATGTAAACCTAACGATCCGATCGATAAATAGGTTTGGTATGCTCAGCGTTCTAACATTAAGGTCATAAATTCAATACGTAGATTTATAAAGAAATGTATGTAAAAAGTACTTTGCTAATGTTCTAAATTTCTATAGGTACTTAGGTGCGCAAATCATTTTAGTGATAAACGATGAACAATTTAAATCAAAATCGTTGAAGACAAAATATTACGAGTAGGTATAACCATTGTCGTTCTAGTAAAGCCATGTTATTCAAAATTAGCATAGCATGTAATTTTTATGAAAATGAAATGGATATTACGTAGATAGTGTGTGAACTTTATAATAAAAACTTTACTTACTTACGTAGATAGTGTGTGAACTTTATAATAAAAACTCTTACCAAAAACTATTCAGTAGTTTGAAATTACGATACCTATGCTACAAGAAAATAATTATCTTATATATTCCCACATGTGTGACCTGTGTGTATATGCGTGGGTGTCTCCCACATTTGTGCACTAAATTATTGTCTACATATGTGACCAACGTATGCACCTCTATTTATATGGTATGCACCTCTATTTTGTCTGGCATCGTGGCATAGTGGGTAGTAACTCTGCGTGCGAAGTCGAAGGTTGTGGCTTCGGTTCTCACCCATGAATATTTGTATGATGAATTCAAATATTTGTACTGTGTCTGGGTGTTTCTATGTATAATAAGTATGTATTTAAAACTATATAATTATTATATCAGCTATCTAGCCGCTATAGTACAAGCTTTACTTAGTTTGGGGTCAGATGGTGCTGTGTCAATTGTTGTTGACTAGGTGTCCTCTCAAAGGTCCGAAAGTACTACAAATCTGAACAATTACTTTTGTTATACAAAGCACAGGTTCGCTCTTGTATGGAGTACTGTTTGCACCTTTGGGATGGATCGGTTAAGTCTCTGCTTGAGGTTCTGGAATCGATCGAGAGGCGTGTCAAAAGGCTCATAGGCAAAGACATTCTAGAGCGAAAAAATACTTCAAAGTCTTGAACATCGCCGCAAAATTGCTAGCTTATCGGGTTTTTATCGGATAC
Source organism: Ectropis grisescens (assembly GCA_017562165.1). Classification (NCBI taxonomy): domain Eukaryota; kingdom Metazoa; phylum Arthropoda; class Insecta; order Lepidoptera; family Geometridae; genus Ectropis; species Ectropis grisescens. Next base: position 11,347 of record JADLOZ010000425.1, read on the forward strand.
ACTTCGAGAGTGTGCGACTGATCTGCATGATCTTTACTACCTTGCCTTTTTTTCTATCGTACTTCTCGTAACTCGAAGAAGCGGCACCGTTTCATGGTGGCTATTCCAAAGACACGGACGAAGAGTTTTGACTCCACGTTTGTGATAAGAACTGTGGAATGAGTTGCCTGAGTGGGGTTCCCCCGATAGTTATAATCTTGGTGTCTTCAAATCGAGAGTGATTCGGTTTCTTCTAGATAAACACGCTCCATCGTAGATCGCATCGTCGCTTAACATCAGGCGAGATGGCGGTCAAGGTTACACCTACAAAAGTTTAAATAAAAACTATGACCTAACTTTGTTCCAAATTTCAGCTAGATCTGTTGGCGCATTACGACGTGATTGAGCAGCAAATATCGAAACACCCAGACATTGACATTTATAATAATATATTAGTAGGTAGGATTAGAAAGAAATCTTCATTAAAATACTTTGTTGTTAATGTTTGTATGCGTTTGAGTAAGTAAAAAGTCAATTCTGATTAGCTTTTCCGTGTTGATATAGTCCAATGTAAGTATTAGTCCGTAATCTTTTTCCTACATTCTGTTCTAGTGTTGTTTAGGATTTTTAGTAACTTTTCTACATGGCTGCAGAAAAAAACACCTTGATATTCATAACACCATTGTCCGTAGCTGGTTTTTTTAAACGGAAGGTGTTTATGTGCGAGAGGATGCATTAAAATTATTGTTTGTAAAGGTTATTATCACAATAAAACAAACTTAGTTAACAAAACATTTAATTGTACTATATTACATAAGAAATATACTGTATTATATAAGAAACTATTGTTCAATCAAAAGTAAAAAAAAAAACTTAACTTTGACTATGCTTAATTTCAAAAGGTCTAAATAATAACTAATTTTAATGAAAAAAGGAAGTCAATTCTTCTTCATTTTTTACTAATTGTACTACGCCATATTCTCCAACCTTTCTTTACACAAGCATACATCAGAAATATCATCAAAATCAATACAGCCGCTAAGTCAAGATACATTTTCTGGTACCAGGGCACCATAAAAGCCGGGGAGCGTAAATGGGGCGCTCCTCTCGTCCTGACCACGTGCTCCGCCCAGTATACTAACTCCTCACCAGGAGTGATAATGCGATCATGGTAAATCGAAGAGAGGTACTTTGCTTGATTCGTGTATCTGAAAGGAGAATAAACTAGGATAAATAAGCATTCGACAAAACAAATACTTTATACACGTAGTATGATGTATATTTACTGCTTTGGAAGTACCACACCTTTGCCAGTTATTCTACCGCCAAGCAGTAATGTGCAAACATTATTGTGTTTCGGTTTGAAGGGCAATATTTCCAGAGAAATTACAGGGCTTAGAGATATAAGATCTTAGATCTCTGGGTGACGAGCGTAGTGCAGTGCTAGGTAATGATTTAGACTCTTCATGTTCCAATAGCTGCGTGTCACTGTGCTGTTATGTGTCACCATGTTTCTTACCATCAGGCGCATGTCTTGCTGCTCGTCTCGTCACTCTTTACTTTAAAATAGTGATAAAATATGTGCTTTTTCATTAAACAAACTGCATTTCTGCCAAATGATTATGAATAAAAACATTGAAATATTTTACTTTATTTTTTTGAATATTTTGGTCCCTTTATAAATCACCAATCATATGGTGCGATGTAGGCTCCTCCCCCACTAGGCTTACGTAATTTCTTCTGATTTTAAGGCTCGTGTGTAGAGGGTTTAACCGTCATTAATTAACGTGAAGAGGTTTTAATGAAGTGTCATGTTACTTTGATACCTATTACTTTCGGTTGATAATTTACATTTTCGGGCCATCAATTAATGTTAAAAGAAGTAACTTACTCCGGATTTCCTAACACCTTTTCCACAGCCCCTCGTAAGTCCTCAGTAAAGTCTTCACTGATCTGAAGCATGACCCCAAAACCTTTCTTCACCACAATCTGCATATTGACGTATTGATCCCCGAAGATTGGTAGACCTACTACTGGCACTCCGAAATGAATGGCTTCTGTAGTAGATAATTGACCTCCATGTGTAATAAAAAGCCTTATATTGGGATGTGCTGAAAGAAAAGTTTAAATTGTAGCATTGGACAGCGAATAGTCTTTTTTACCCGTCCTCTTACTTAGTTGGTAATAAGGCTTGTAGCCACGAAACCAGAGGTAGTAGAAGGCTCCATTCCCATCCCGACAAATATTTCAGTGATGAATTCAAATGTTTATTTAGTCTGGGTGTTTCTATGAGGCGTGAGGATATACGAAAGGCAGCTAGTGGCGATTGGAATCGTAATAATTTAAGATTGGGGTGCGTGGTGTATTATAGGAGAGGTTTTTGTCTAGTAGTGGGTGAATACAGACTGATAATGATGATACATAATAAGGATAACTAGCCCACTAAATGTTCCCAAAAGGACTCGAGCCCTTCTCTTGCAAGGGGAGTATCTAGGCTATAATGCACCACGCTGACCAAGAGCGGGTTGGTGGATAACACTCGAAAGATTCTAGGTTCAAATGTGTGTTTCTTCACGGTGTTTTTTTTTCACCGTTTAAAGTTAACGGTAATACGCAAATTACTTCTAAAAGACAGTGGTGCGCGTGGGATTTGGACCTGGGGGCTTCGGATTACCGCACTGCCCCAGTGCGGGTTGGTGAATGACACATGACTTCGAAAGATTCTATATTACACAATCACTATATTAAATAAGCGGCATCACGCAAATGCCTTCGTAAAGACAGTGGTGCGCGAGGGATTTGAACCCAGGGTTCCGGATCGGCATCAATCATTCTCCCGACTAGACCAGCTGTAACCGTAACGTAAAAATGTGTTCGAAAGTAATGAATTAAATGACAGTGGGACAGTTCTCCCGCTAAGACCAGCCGTAACTTATGATGATACTAACCTAAAATACTCGTTTGCGGTGCCCACTTGACCAAATGTACATTCGGAGGTATATTTTCCATATCCTCTTCGAATTTCCAAATGACATCCTCCTTCAGCGCACCAAACATTTTGATCAGAGATTCTTTCATGTTTGTGCTCATATCTTTGCTCTGTAAGTTGGAGCCCATGCTGAAGTAAACCACTCCATGTTTCGATTCATCCATGAGTTTTTGAAGATCCTAAAAGAAACAAACTGTGTCTTGTAGATTTTCTTTTATTTTTAGTTGCTACTCAAAGCGATAAAAATAGAAAAATAATGCGCGTAATAAAAATAATTTTAAAAAAATTTGCGCGCCCGGAGAAATGTATACGACATTTGGAAAAAAGAGCACAAAAACAGGAAAGTGAAAATACTGAAAATCATTAGCACTTATTACTACTAATTGCATTGTGTAATAAAATAGAGTGATAGAACGAGCAAGATATGTGTCTCATTTTAAACAAGACGAAGAACATGAAGAAGATATGGTTTATCTCTTTTCTCTGTAATTTCTCTAGAGACGTTGCCCTTCAAACTGGAACACAGTAATATTGTGTGTTTAATACAATAGTGCTTTACAATGATCACCATCAATGGTTTTTTATACGAGTATTAGCTATTCCAAACAGCGTCTTATATCGTCATTCATCATCAGCCGCAAGACGTCCACTGCTGAACATATGCCTCCCCTTAGATTTCCACAACGAACGGTCCTGCGCAACCTGCAACCAGCGGTTTCCAGCGACTAGTGGGAGGTCGTCCAACACTGCGTCTTCCGGATCGTGGTCGCCACTCGAGAACCTTTCTTCCCCATCGGTTGTCAGTTCTGCAAGCGATGTGGCCTGCCCATTGCCACTTCAGCTTGCTTACTCTTTGAGCTATGTCGGCCACTTTCATTCTTTTGTGAATGTCCTTATTACGGATTCTGTCGCCCAAAGAGACTCCGAGCATAGCTCTCTCCATAGCTCGCTCTGGCACTTTGAGCTAAATCGTCATTGCTTGAATTATATTAAATACGATTTTTTTACATATAATTACCTTACCTTTGGTAATGGTTTAACATTCCTATCAATATGGTACCCTCCAATGTACTTCACGCTTTGTGGCAGCTTGAAGGACGAACCAGTTGAAGGGTGTGAGTTCACCAGAATCATGGAACCGTTGTAAGCAGCCTCTTCGTAAAGCGCTATGGCAACACCTCGTTTGGCTGCCAAGTCGGCATATACTCGATTGTACATAGATTTTTCAGAAGGCGCAATGATGAAGCTTAAAAAAAGAATTGTCTGTTAAGTTGGGTCGGGTTTTGCCAACTGCCATACTTTATGTCCTATTTTCGGGTCAGGAGCAGCATAAATTCAAAATAAAGTATGTACGGTAGCTGCATGTCTTTGTGGACTAATTAAATATACTACAACAGCTGCTGGAGAGCCGTAGAAAAAATAATGTTTAGTTCTCAAGTAAAAAAATGCAAGGTAATTAATCATTTCTTTACACGTTTATTTGTTCTTCGTTAACTTGTCTCAACAATCATAATTATCAATATCATCTTTTACACTTGTTGTAGTCAGACGCATTGTATGTAGAAGTAATTTATCGGACATTATTTTCTGTTTGAAACATGTGGCGCGGGCCCCATGAAAACATGCCGCGGGCCGCGCGCCGTTGCTTGGACAGTCCTGATCTAAGACATAATATAATACTCTTATGTAGATTACTCATATTTGAGGAATATAATAAGGGTTCCGTGGAAAACTCCGGGGGCACAGCTAGTTACAAACCTAATTCGAAAATAGTAAAAGTCTATACTAATTAAAGCTGAATAGGTTTTTATTTAGTCGCACTAATCTCAGAAACTATTCGACCGAATTCAAACATTCTTTCACGGTTGGATATGTGTGTGATCCCAGAGTGCTATACTCTATGATTTGTTTTGTACCACGGGCGAAGCCGGGGCGGAGCGCTAGTCTAAAATAAAACTACTTAGGTACTTAAACAAACTAAAAATAAATAGGTACTCTTTATGGTATTCAACGAAATATTTGTTTGTAGAGAAGTTTTTGATTTGTACTTACTACCCAACAAGTTGTCTCCAGCAAGCCGAAGCTAACTCCATAGTCCTTTCCCAAAAGTTGAAAGGAGGTACGTTTGTAGAAAATATATCAGCGCTGAACGCGGGATTCGGAATTTCGTCCACAGTCTTCAGAATACCGCCGTGTAGTTCTGTGGATCCTATCCAGATGAACGGGCATTGAAACAGCTGTGGTATCCTGAAAATTTTGAAATTTTAGAAAATCACCTTAAATGCGAAAAAAATAAGTGAAATTTGATAGTTTTGCTATGGGTTGGTAAATGCACCACGAGAAGTCTACTCTCTTTCTACAAAAAAAAAAATTCGAAATAAATTCTTATGTAGATTATTCATATTTGAGGAATGTAATAAGGGTTCCGTGAAAAATTCCGGGGACACAGCTAGTTACAAACGTAATTCGAAAATAGTAAAAGTCTATACTAATTAAAGCTGAATAGGTTTTTATTTAGTCGCGCTAATCTCAGAAACTATTCGACCGAATTCAAAATTAAACTCGCGATTTTCTTACTTCAGTTCTACTTCGTTTCCTCCGATCGCACATTGTTTGGCGTTTAAATTTTCTAAGCCTAGTCTAATTAGAGTAGGTTTAGAACATTTCAACGGACGAAATGACGGATCAAAGTAGAACTGGAGTAGGAAATTCGCGAGTTTATTTCGAAATTACAGTTTTCGTGGACAGAGAGTAGACGTCATGTGTCCGTGTTGATATTTTCCAAACCGCTGTAATTATCGTACCCGATTCGTTTAGCTGTCGTGTTTTTTTGTAGTGGTTCTTTGCAGAGTCCACCACGCTGTTGGCAGTTATTCTCCCGCCAAGCAGTAGTGTACAAACATTACTGTATTCCGGTTTGAAGGGAAATATTACCAGATAAATTACTATGCTAAGAAGGGAAATATTACCAGAGAAATTACTAGGCTAAGAGATAAAACACATTATATTCTGGGTCACGAGCGCAGTGCGGTGCTATGTAATTGTTTGGACTCTTCATGTTCCAATAGCTGCGTGTCACTGAGCTGTAATGGGCAGGCATGTTGCTTACCATCAGACACATGCACTGCTCGCCTTGACACTCTATTATACTATAAAAAAGCTGTTTCGACGTGCGTGAGCAGCAAATACACAAGCAGCCCACTTTAAATTCTCACTGCTGGGACTCAGGAAGTTGTTTTAACAAGGATATTATGGCCAAAGACGTCTTGACATTTATAACAAAAGTAGAAAGTAGGATTTTTTTAAAATAATCAAACGTGTAACTTAATACAGCAGTAGACTGGGGTTACATTAATAGAGATATATTAATACTATGTTCAGCAATTAGTTTCTAATGAAATTTGTTACTAATTCTAATGTATGTTTTTAATATGTCAATAAATGCTATCTTATCTTATCTTATCTCATTTAAATGTTACTAAATAGAACTACTCGTAACTAACTTCGTCCAGGGATTGTCAAATTCACGCCCAAAAGGGCCCATAAAACATAAGTTTGTGTCTGCCATAGGTAAATCTCCAAATTCTCCAATGGATAATTTTCCCATCAGAATTGACTGGACTACATAAACCAGCGAGCAACACGTAAGGTAGAGTAGGCATACACAGCGTTTCCCCTCTGGCAAAGTACAATGGAGTTTGATAATAAAATATGTATACTGTGGCAGAGGGCGGGGCTAAATTTGTGAATGGTGCTTTATTTTTTATGTGTTAGTGATTTGGCTGTGTGAATATGATCGGCAATGGATCGGTACAGATAGGGCAACTTTCCCCTTCCGCAAGAAATGACAGAAAGGTTTGAACAATATTTTTTAGCTAAGGCTACTCCCCTTCCGTGCTTGCGCGGAAGATCGAGTTGCTCGATAGCAGCAGTGGACTGCTGTTACATTTAAATGTTACTAAATAGAACTAATTTATTCCAGGGATTGTCAAACTCAGGCCCAAAAGGGCCCATCATGCATAAGTTTGTGTTCCATACCTTCCAATATATATTCTTCCAGTATATCTCCAATTTCTCCAATGAATAGTTTTCGCATCAGAATTGATTAGATCACATAACCTCTTTTTTATGACTCCAGGTTGTTACAATGTTACAAAATCCTCAAAAATTACTAAAATTAACTTACCCAGCGAAATTTTGAGAGAAAAACCACTCCAAAATAACTAAATCAAACTTCTCTTTCGGATCACTCAGGAAGTTTTTTACAGGCTCATATTCTAAGAACACTTGGTCCAACTGGCTCACTAATAACACGAAACCTATAGAGTCGGCGAAGTTACCTTTACCAACTAAATTTCTTAGCTTGAAACTATCAGCTGAAACAGAATAACTATCAATTATTTATCCACAATACAATAATTTTACTTTAACAATAATAGGATTGTGCTTGACCGCCATCTTGCCTGATATTAAACCACGATGCGTTCACTCAGGCAACGCATTCCATACCGTAGACTTTCCTATTACCTACTAAGGTGTAGTCAAAGGTAAAAGGTCAAAACATCCTCGTTTGAGTCTTTGGAATTTCAATTATGAAAAGATGTTGCTATTTCAAGATAAAAAAGGGTAAGGAAGGTAGTATTAGATCAGGCAATTCAGCAGCACACTCTCCGAACCGAAAAGAAAGCAACTTTGTAGTGGACTCTTTGCAGAGTCCGCCTGGGGAAGTACCTACCACACTTTTGCCTGTTATTCGGCAGCCAAGCAATAGTGTGCAAACATTACTGTGTTCCGGTTTGAAGGGCAATGTTTCTAGAAATTACTGGACCATGACATAAAACAACTTATAGCTTGGGGTGATGAGTACAGTGCAGTTCTAGGTAATGATTTGGATGCTTGGTGTTCCAATAGATGCATGTCACTGTGCTGTTATGGCAGGCTTGTTGCTTACCATCAGGCACATGTCCTGCTCGTCTTGTCAATCTATACTATAAAAAAAACTTTGCTCAAAACTTTGAACACTTTACCGAACAAGGGTATAAGTCTCGTGTCAACTCTTCTATCCCAAACTGAACTTTGGACTTGACAAAATAATATAGATCATCATTTAATTTCTTTTTTTAAGTGAAAACTTCTTTTGAGGCACCACACACAGGATTTTCGTGGGCTGTGAATTGAACTCTAGCGTCACGCTCAATGAAAGAAATATTCGAGTGAACTCGAGACCATGGCCATAAAAGGGTAACACACCGAGGCTATCTAGAAATGCTGTTATCATGATTACTATGACTGATTTACACATCTAACCATGGCCATCTAGTCTAGAAAGATGGTCATGCTTAGAAGACTTATTTAGACGACAATGCTTTGACGATTTATTCCAGACCAGCAGCGCCCTTTTCTTTTATTCGCGTAGTTTCCAAAGTGTGTTATCAAATTCTAAGTTATACATTTTCATTTCTATCGGCGGTCCCAATGACTGCCAATTTTTTATCAATGTTGGTCATAAATTAAAAGTTGCTCTAAAATACAAGATCACGCGCCTTTCGGCTTTATAAGTATAGGCATTTTATAAAACCAAAATTAATAATTATTATGGTAGGAATGTACTTACTTAAATCATATTGCTTTTTAAGTTCCACAGCACTTTTCGAACAATCAATTTCCGTTAAATTTTTTACGGGTTTTTCTCTAGGATATGATGTCAAAAACACAACCTGAAAAAAATATATAAATACGATTATTGTTGGCTGGCACAAGATGAATGACGCCAAAATAATAAGAATAAAAATAATAATATTATGAATAACCATAGTTCACGATACATATTTTTAACACGCTTTTATTAGTTTTAAAAATTTCATGAAGAAATTTCTTGTAAATGGAATAGTATTAGCGCCATCTACAATGTATTGCAAGAAGTATTTAGAAAAATTTACTCATCACCGTAGGAATTTTAAAAGTTTAGGAGGTGCTCACAAGATGTCGCTATTAAGACATTTATATTTAATTCCCGTTTGAAACAAAACTCACCCGAGAATATTTAAGTGGACGTTATAGGAACACATTAAAAAAAAACGTTAATATTTCATGAAATGCTATGGTAAAAACTTTGAGTACCTATCCCTAGTATAGGATTGATACTCTACGGTTAAATAGTAGCTTTTATGTAGGTACTACACTTAGAAATAGGAACTTATTATATTTTAGAAACACTCAGACACAGAACAAAATAAATATTTATCTTGTATTTATCACACACATATTCGCACTGGCTGGGAATTGACTCTTACTACCTACTAAGCTACAAGACCAGTCAACAATATTGAATACTCATTACTCACCTCATGTCCAGCATCAAGCAAATTATTGACTACTCCTTGCCCCAGTATATTATGACTTTTAGCAGCCATAGGGAATACCACGAGGATCCTTAGAGCATGGCCCGAGTCCAAGGTCGATTGCAGTAAAAAATACAAGCATAATATCGATGCTATTCTATACTCCATCTGTAAATTAATCACGACGTAGGTATATTATCTTAATACAAAAATCCAGTGTCTCGGGGTTTATTCCCGGAAAACTTTTCACTAACTTACGAAAGTTGGCATTAAACTTATGTGTAATTTGTTTAAAACAACCACACTTTCACATTTTTGTAATGTAAATGGGATGCTGATAGAATTGAAAAAGTTCCCACTCTTTATATCTAGTACATCTTTTTTAGGGTTCTACTATTTTGATGGTAGATACTGTAACGTATATAATTCTGTGCTATTTATAGCATTGAAATGATTCACAATTTTTTCGAGAACATTTTGTCTATATTGATCTAGCATGAATAAAATCTATACATAGAAGATATTTTTATAACCTTCAATCTGTTTTTTTTTTTTTATAACGGTTACGGGAACTGTGCAGTTAAATCAATGGGGCGCTGCTAGTAATATAATCTTCAAAAGAATATTTATAATAATAGAGTTGATAATTCTCCTCATTATCTTTTAATTCGGTTATCAAAATCATAATTCGAATTATCTTAAATTTACACAATTCGACAAGTTATCGTTATAAATGTTTAAATTACTTACATTTAATAAAATAAGTACTCCTCACTCGGTTCACTCACTATTTTATTACCATATAATTTATTCAAGCAAATAAGTATAATAAGTAAACAGCACGAGTGCTGCACAAGGAAACATTTGAAGACTGCATTGCAATTTCATTGAGAGGTGCAACGGTAAATTTTATAAGGCCGTTCTACAACATTTACAATATGATACTAAGTTAAATTATATGGGATTCTACTCTGAATGCCACTTTCGATTATAAATATATCAAAATAGATCCACGCAGTCACAGGCTGAGGTAACAAACATAAACAAATGAAAACAGACAAATTGAAAACTTCCTTCTATTCGAATTTTGAAGTCAGTAAAATGTCACTTTACAATAATTATTGCACAGGTATGTATCAACTGTTTTATACTTGTTACAAGTGCACTCCACAAACGTATTTTTTTTACAATTCGTCCTAGCTTTACCATCGCATTCTATGAACTCATTAAAAATATAAAAACTTTGGTCGCGTAACATACATAAGTACAAAAAAAAAAATGACAGTCAAAGGAACTGCCGATAGAAGTAAAAACTTATAACTCTGAATTTGATAGCCTACTTTGGAAAATACGCGTGTGAATCCGGAGGGCGTGGCCATGAGCATGCATTTTTAGATGGTCTATGGCTATGGTCCCGAGTTTTCCCGAAGATTTCTTATCATTCCCGAGCGTGACGCTAGAATTCAACTGACAGCCCACGAAAAATCTGTCAAAAAGTTTTCACTTCAAAAAACATATTCTTCCTTTTTTGAAGTTGGTCATAACTTTGGAAAGTAATTTTATCTTCTACTAAACTAAATAAAATGAATTCATTGAAAATACTTCGCTAAACTACAAAATACTAAAATATCTATTCTGTCTTTCTGTCTATTCACTGCCTAATAGATCGGGGATTCACTCGGTTCTCCAGTGCAAAACGTGTATGACAACTATCTACTGAGTTTATTGAATCATTTGTTTCGCTAGAGGAAAACTTATTTGTGTAAATTGTTCCTTCTACACTCACGGAAAAAGGAAGGGGAATTTTTATTGGTGTACAACCGATATGGTACCTCTATTCTGAGTGTACGGGTGTGATTGTGTAGGATACTTATGTTTTTACGGTTGAAAGAGACCACTCTTAGTCACCTGCTAGTTGCTAATAAACTCGTACAACTTTAAGTTCAAAAAACAACGAGAAATTAAAACAAAAAACATGTCAGTCAAAAGGTTTTCGAAAGGGTTTAAATTTAAATCGAGATAATTACCGTAAAACTTAACAAAATGTCCGTCTCGAACTTCCATTCAATGAATAAGTTTTGCTGTTTAATAGTACCTACATACTTAACGTGAATAATGAAATTGCCGTTTACATATTCACTCTATGATAATAATGATCTATCAGTTATTGTATAATCGCTATTTATAAAAATGTTATGTTGGTTTGTGTACGCTTCAAAAACTCAAAAAGTTCTGCACCGATCGAGCTGAAATTTTACAATGTATATATAATCCGCATCAATTATTGTTTTTTTTATCTAATTTTTGCATCACAATGTGCCACAGCGAAGCGTGGCAGGGTCCAGCTAGTATGTAATAAGATTATTCTAATCAACAATGACATTTTATTCACATGTTATCCAAACTTTTACATCACATTGAAAAAAACTCGTTGAAACTATTAAGTTTGGTCGATAAGCCAGCAACTGTTTTTAAAGTGTTCGGAAAGCGATGGCTAATCTTCTCGTAGCTTATTTCAGCACATATTTAGCAAGTTCACATTCTCTAGAACATATTTTACTCAGGAATCTGTCCCAAAAACGCTAATGTCTTTCTTTTTAATGTTTAACCACGGCTTGTACGAGAAGCTCAACCGGTTTGACCTCCCCCAAATCCAAAGATCCCGTTAACTTTATTTTTTATAACCAAGAATATCAGAAGGTGATTATACAAATTAAGTTGTTTGAACGAAGGTCCTTATGGCAGGCTTGGAAGATTGGAAGAGATAGGGATTAAGGTGTGCAACCGAACTGAAAAAAATGTAAGACTAAAATCTTAAGAAATAAAAAAATAACTGATTCGTAAAAACTTCCCGTTACCAGTGTTGCCAATTTAATGTTTCAGATGATCGTACCATAAATAACAAAATTAAGCAAATTTTTATTGCAAATTTGCAAAATTGCTCCAATATTATACGTAGAAACTTCGTTCCTTCCTGGTGTCCATATTTTTTGTTGTTTTTAACGCAATTTGAGTTCACATTCAATTTAATTCATTTATACATACCATAAGTTCATAAGAACACTTATTAATATCATTTACAAAAAGGCAAAAAATCTGTGTACATAATATGATAAAATAACAATGTCAAAAAGAATAAAGCAGTTGTAAACGGGCCTAGTCAATTACATGCAGCTGTAAAAAAGGCTTGGTCGAAGACAAAATAACAAATAATCAATATACACAGTATACAGATACTACATTAGTTCAAACAATGTAACATCAAGTCTTAAAAAACTATTATTTTACCTTATTACAAGATTCTAATTTCGACACATTTCTCTTCCATACGTTACTTAAGAAAGTCGTCTATATTATAATAGGTATGCCTTGCTCAATAGGTAGCTTTTTATTTCATTTTTAAACTTGGTTTCATTGAGACCTTCAGTTGTACAGGGATTGCATTATAGAAGCGAATACCATTACATTTGAAAGAGTTATTTGTTTTCTGAAGTCTGCACTTAGGCAATACAATTGTGTGTTTATGGTGCGCTTTTGGATTCAGATCAGTTAATTTCTGCAGACGACTTCGATTTTTTCTTACATACATTATATACATTCATAAATATACAATGAAGGGAATGTTAATATGTTAATAGTTTTGAACATCTCCCGTGCTGATTCTCTAGGTGATAAATTATACAGACCACGGATTGCTCTTTTTTTGCAATATGAAGACAGAGTTTCTGTCATTTGTCACATTGACATCTGTAACGTCAAAATGTCGAAGCAGTTAAATAATAGTTTAGTTAGTAGTAGTAGGGCACTTGCCAGAGTCCGCCTGGGGAAGTACCACACCTTTGCCAGCTATTCCACCGCCAAGCAGGAATGTGCAAACATTACGGTGTTCCGGTTTGAAGGGCAATATTTCCAGTGAAATTACAGGGCATAGTGATAAAATATATATATCTGGGTGACGAGGGCAGTGCAGTGCTAAGTAATGATTTAGACTCCTCATGTTCTAATAGCTGCGAGTCACTGCGCTGCTATGTGCTAGGCATGGTGCTTACCATCAGACACATGTCCTGCTCGTCTCGTCACGCTATACTAGATTTATTTGTATTAATTATGTATAAAATTATATATGTATTATTTCAGCTATCTGGGTTCCATAATACAAGCTTTGCTTAGCTTGGGGTCAGAGGGTGTTTGTTATATATGAAACTAGCTGAACCCGCTACTTCGTTCGCGTAAGCATGCTACGGACTTATACATTAGTTGAAAGTACGACAAAATATTTGGGTAAGTAGCCATTGAAATACTAATTTTATTTACCTTTTTTTAAACAAATTCCAACATACTTAGT
>JADLOZ010000525.1:0-25000 GCA_017562165.1 Ectropis grisescens
GTTTTATATCTTTGACACATTGAATTTAATCATATTTCTATGAAGATGGAAAGTAAGCCGCGACGCCGAGGCGCTTAATATTTTTAAGGAGTAGGAACTAACTTAGTAAAGTACAGTCATCGACAAAACAGAAAATAGTTTTAAATTAAATTAAATAAAAATATATGTTTAGACTATCGATAAACGAGATTAGCTCTTTGGGGATCTGAGCTATGTCGTTAACCTTAGTTCTGTACTGAATACTTTATTGCGGAAGTACACGATTCGCTGAATGTACGCATTGTTGATACACAATACATATCTAGCTGTTTGGTCAGCTCCGGTTATATTAGTGGAGCTAAAGGTAATAGGTTCGATTCCGACCCAGGACAAAAGATTGTGTGATGAATATAAATATTTGTTGTGTCTGGATTTATTTATATTAATTATAAGTACATATGTATTTACAATTTTATTATAAAATTATTATATCAGCTCCAGGCTCTAAAGCTCCCATAATACAAACTATGCTTAGTCTGGAGCTGTAGAGGTGTGTGAGGAGTATGTCATTCTTATTTAATTATTATCGATTTTTAGTTGTACTTGTACTATTAGTCGAAATGTTCGTTTCGTCGCTGTAGTCGTTATTGCAAGCAATTTTCCGGAATAATAAATTAATAGGTGAAAAATAAAAAAACCGGCTAAGTGCGAGTGGGACTCGCGCACGAAGGGATCCGTAGGTACCATTAGCGAATAAAAGACGAAAACCTCTTTTATTGTATGGGAGCCCCCTTAATTATTTATTTTATTTTAATTAATTATATTTAAAGATAACATAAAACAAAATATTTTGTGAATAGTTAAAGCGTCTATCTGTCACGGGGATTAGTATAGATCAAAAAACGGAAAAAATCAAGTTTGTTGTATGGAAGCCCACCTTAAAAATATTTATTTTATTTTATTTTTAGTACATATGTCTTGTTATAGCGGCAATAGAAATACATAATCTGTGAAATTGTCAACTGTCTAGTTATCACCGTTCTTGAGATACAGCCTGGTGACAAACGGACAGACGGACAACGAAGTAGTCCCGTTCTTCCCCTTTAGGTATGGAACCCTAAAAACTATAAAAAACACGCTTATACAAAAGATTTAAAAAAGATGTTTAATAGGAAGCGTGTTTTAATTTGATCGATTACGTGGTAACAAAACATGTCATACTGATTGCATATGGCAATAGCTGCTATTGACATACAATATATAGACTGCTGCAGTCAGTTTGACACAACACTATTACAGAACGTGAAAGTCTCGTGAAAATGAAGTGTAAACAAAAGCAGAGCCCCGCAGTTTCACCCGCGTGGTTCCCGATCCTATTATTTTCCTGGGATGAAAAGTAGCCTATGTGTCAGTCTCGACCATTATCAATGTACCAAATTTCATGCAAATCCCTTTGGTAGTTTTTACGTGAAAGAGGAACGAACATCCATTCCCATACTTGCCACATAGCACATACCTACTTACAAACTTTCACGTTTATAATATTAGTTAGATAACAAGAACAAAATTTAAAAAAAATTGATATACCCCCGACTATCTCGGATTTGTTATCTGTACAACATTCTACTAGGCAAACCCTTTCGTTTTATAGATACCCATATTAAGGTAGGTTGTGAAGAAATATTTTGTCTGTCATTTTATGGAGGCGGCCATCTTGAATCGATATTAACCAAACATAGCTAAGAATATCCGCACGGATATTAGGCTTCAAATAAAAAACCGCATCGAAATCAGCCCATCCGTTTGAGCTCTACGGTGCCACAGACAGACACACACAGACACAGCCAGACATCGACGTCAAACTTATAACACCCCTTTTTTTGGTCGGGGGTTAAAAAGATATATTTTTGAATATAGTCAATATTTTTACCTACTTGACTTTTTCTAGTGATCTTGAATATGAGAATGAAGTACATTGTACAACTACGTTGAATACTACTTACAACTGTATTTTGTAAGTAGTATCATTTTATGTGATATTTAATGAAAGCTTTTTTTTTGTTTTGTCGTTTTATTTAGTTCGGTTAGTTTACAGTTTAGTTGCAGTTAAACAATAAGACAGCCATAAGGTTTATGGTCGCGATGTTATTCATCAGTATTCAAGGCTCGATCGCCGAAGGAAAAGGCTCGCAGTGACAGTTAGCTCACAGAACCGATGACCTGGGCAGACCACACACTGGGATCTAGGCAAGTTAGTGCTTCTTTACTAAGAACTAAAGTAAAGTGAACTAAACTAAAGTGTAACTATGACCTAACTAGGTACTAACAAAATAGCTAATTCTCCCATCTCATCTAAAGTTATAGAATTTATCACGACCTCTTCTCACAAGGCGAAGGGGGTTTTCTTTTTTTAAAGATAATTATAACAGTTGACCTCAGACTGCACACTCTCCGTAATGTATTCTGTAGAAAACTGACAGACTAGGCACTTTTTGATGGTGTCCTAAACTTATGAGTAGGGGAACACGGGGGAATGGGAGCCACGGGGTAATGAGCACTACTTTAGTTTACGTGTTTCCAAACGAGTTAGATCCTATTTTGTGTTTACATAACATAGAGGGACGTGGGAAGGGTACGTGTGACTCGCCGCATCGTTGACAGTTGACTTTTGGTGTTTAAATTGACCGCAAGTCGGTTTTCCTGCCAACTGATCTATTTTATTACGATCTTCAATTTTGTAAGGACGGATTGTAAATATTAAAATTATAGTATTTTAGGTATAGCCTATTTTAACTTATATATTTATTATTATAAAATATGATTAGGAAATCAAATTATGTAAATAGCTAATAAGCTAATTGTAGTTTGTGAATTACACGAAAACTAAAAATTGAGTATTTAGGGTAATTGGAGTCAAATGGTCAATGGTCAGTGAAGTAAAAATCATTATCCCATTTCATTACTTTTCTTTTTCTATATATATTTTTGTTACATATTCTTACTCTGGTTACCATCACCTCGATGGATCTCATTACCCCTTGGATTAATTACCCCGTACTCTTGGGCAATGGGAGCCAATGTTACTTTTACCAAAAATGAGCATAATGATTTTGTTTGGTTTATTTTTTCATATGTTATGTTGACACGATAAACCTGAATAGCAACATTGTGAAATAACACAAAAACTATATTGAAAAGTTGGGTGTGTTCAAAGTTTATAGGATTTTTTTCTTAAATGGCGCCAATTTCTCCGTGTTCCCCTAAGTACTAAGTGTAGTTCCACATTTGCACATACGTGGACGTGGAGTAAACCTGAAAGCATTCCATACTTAACGTACATACTTATCGAACTCAATGAGTGCTAAGTACATCTCGTATACCGACTAGCGCAAGCAACACCTCATGAAAAGATTTTCTAAAATCATATTTTCAGAGAATTATCCGATAAACATCCAATCTTTTTAAATTTACCTCATGATATGTGTTGCCGTATTGGGATAAACCATTTTATTAGTAATTAGTAATTCTGCAGTCTTTTATTTTACAGATAATAAAGAGTGACGAGGCGACCAGGAAATGTGCCTGATTGTAAGCAACACGCTTGCCCATAACAGCATAGTGTCATGCAGCTATTGGGCCCAGAAGAGTCCATATCTACCTAGCACAGCACTGTGCTGGTCACCCAGAGATATAAGATGCTTCGATGCTTTATCTCTTAGCCTGTAATTACTCTGGAAACACCTGGCCTTCAAACCGGAATACAAGTCTGTTCGGCAACTGCGTTTTAAGAAGAAATGGTTTGTATTCATTGTTATAAGCTCGTTTATTTAGGTTTATATTTTATTAGTTAGAAGAGATAAAAAAGGCATAAAAAGTAAACAGCCAATATATTGTATTGACTTGATAAAAACGTATTATTTTTAAGTTAAAGTAATGTATTTCATACTTTCGACACCACGTGTACAAGCCCGGCTAGCTCAGTCGGTAGAGCATGAGACTCTTAATCTCAGGGTCGTGGGTTCGAGCCCCACGTTGGGCGCATTCTCTTTTTGCACAGTAATTCATATTTTTGAGCTTTCATGTAAATTACGTACGACTTCATCGTACTTTTTTTAAATCATTAAAAAAACATTTGATGGAGGACAATCACAACGAGAATGTATTATTATTTATGACTAATTCCACAATATGTAAGTAAAATCACATAAATATGCAATATACCTTGTTGTGGAATTGTTTTTTTTTTCAATAATAAACTATTCCACAATAAACATACAAAAATTAGATATTCGACAAATAAAAGTTTGAAAAATAAACTGAATAATACCTATTACATTACTTTCGTAATTATTCTTGTGATAAAAAGATCTCATTAATTCAATGATAAAGTGGAAGGTGACTACAAAAACCAATTAAAATATTAAAACATTACATATGACTTATCACGATCTAAATTATTATTTTCAACAGTTATAAATTGAAATCGCGAAACTTTAAAAGCTGTACGTAGGTATCTGAAAAATGTTTCGCAATTGTGCCGCGTTTTAAATGTTTCATGTTTATTAGTAAAAGTTTATATGTCTACGTCAATGTTATTAATTATACATATTATTTTTTAGCTGTATGTAACTTACTTCAGAAATGCTGATAACGCTTCATTGCAGTAATTTAAAAAAGCAGGCCTTTGCTTTAACTAACCCATTAAATACACATTTTGACGAAGCATTATTTTTATTGTTGTTGTTGGACATTATTTTGACTAAATCGTAAATATAAATTTAATAGACCTACGAATGTGAAGAAATAACAAACCTGGGATTAAATAACACCAGTTGCGATTTCATTGTGGCTCAATCGGTAAGTGGTTAGTAGTGAGCTACGCTTCAATGTGCATACTGATCCACTGAGCCATGGATTCAATTTCCACCCAGGACAAACATCTGTATAATGAATATACGCATTGTTCTGTATCTAGTGTTATTGACAATAACAATTACTTATTGTGGATCACTAGCGGCTGGATACCCAAAACACACATAAATTTCAACTTTCGTGAATGTGTTGATACGGCGAACATTTAGTTCACTGGGAACAAAATATCATGACACTTAAATTAAATAGGTATGTATTAAATCAGCTATCGGGCTTCCATAGTCCGTGCTTAGTTTCGGGTAGTTTTAGTAGTGGACTCTTAGCAGAGTCCGCCTGGGGAAGTACCTTTGCCAGTTATTCTACCGCCAAACAGTAATGTACAAACATTACTGTGTTCCGGTTTCAATGGCAATGTTTCCAGTGAAAATACAGGGCTTAGAGATATAACATCTTAAATCTCTGCCACATAACAGCACAGTGACACGCAGCTATTGGAACATGAGGTTTCCAAATCATTACCTAGCACTGCACTGCGCTCATCACCTAGAGATATAAGTTGTCTCTATCCCCTACAATTTCACTGGTAACATTATCGTCGAATCCTGTTTTACCTACCAAAAGATTATATCGACAGAATACATCCCCAACAGTTATCGGTTCTGCGACAAGTTGTAAACTAATAATTATATTTACTTTCAACATAACTGTGCCTTGCTGGTATTGCTATCAGCATTGCATCCGCGTTGATCATTATTTTTCTGTACCAATCAATAACATAAGTGCATTGTGTGTCATGTAGTGAATCACTTCCGACAATGTTTGTCTGTGAGGATGTGTCTCGTGCTCACGAGGTAAAGGACATCGATAACGAAGCCATGTGGAGCGTAATCGGAAAGCATCGGTTGAGTAGTCTGAGTCTGACACATTGGTATTGATTTTTTTTAAACTGTTATAGGTTCGCACTTGACCGCCATCTCGCCTGAGCGATGATGCGATCTACGATAGAGCATGCTTACCTTGAAGAAACCATTTCACTCTCGATTTGAAGACACCAAGATTGTAATAATTAATTTTCTCGATATTTTTTAACACGCTACTATCCACACCACATCTACTTACATAAAATACCAAACTAAACACACCTTTATTTTTGTTTCATTAGTATGAAAGACGTGACTATATCACAGTATTAAGAATATGATTTGTATGTTTGTATGAGGTAGTGATCGGCTCAACAGACGAGCACTAGAATTAGGTTTAAAATGTTCCCAATTCCTTCCTATTTTCCTCATCTTCTCCTAATCCAAGAAAGACAAAGATTACGGACCCCGGAGCCTGTGGAGTGGCTAATTTTAATAGTAATAATAAAAAAAAAGAATATGATTCGACACACTGTGACTACAGTATGGCTATTAAGGTATAAATAAAAAGAACACTACTCTTTTTACCTACTAATCTTATTACCTACCTGGTACATGCGATCACGACCAAACTACATGCAAATTTCCCAAAAATAAACTTTAGGAAAAATTTTAAAAAAATATACTTATTTACAGATCATACCTATTTACTGAAAATACGTTGAACGTTATGCCACAGATCAGAAATTAGTTACTTGTTTTGCTACTAAATGTAAAGGGAGAAAAGGGTTTAACTGTACACTAAAAAAAATCTAAGTAAGTATAAATTTATTAGGTACCTAAAAGAAATTCATAAATCTAAATAAAAATGTACATAATAAAATCAAATAGCAGATTTACCGATTTTACCCTTCGATCATAATTGGTCGAAGATTTTACCGCTATGACCTGTTTAGTGTAACCTAAACTGAATGCTTAATTTCTTTTTATTTTTATTTATCCACGTTTGTTCTTTTTTTTAATTTAATTTAAGACCGGGTCTGTCGCTGCACACGCTGTCCAATTACCATGCAATTCACACCCACGGGACCATTGTTTGGTAATTTGGGAGTTTTGGACACGGTGCGTGTAGGTAACATTATATAGGATTTATTTGGGTTCCGGATTTATGGCGAAAAGGCGCGATGGCTAAGGGTAAGCAGGTAAATGATATAAAATGTATTTCTTTAGGTACATATTTTTATTTATAATATTTGTATAACTAGCGGTAGCCTGCGGTTATGTATAGCCTCGCGCAGTTCCCGTAATTTTCGCGCAGTAAAAAAATCTAAGTTTGTGCTATTCCAGACTATATTCTGTGTTCCAAATTTCAATCCGATCCGAACAGCCATTCTGGCGTGATTGAGAAACAAACATCCCAACTTTCGAATTTATACTAACAGTAGGTATACATTATAGAGTTTCGACGAGCAAGAACTGCACCTAATGATAAGCAAATACGGATGCCTAAAACAGCTACAAGTAGTACCTACCACTGCACTCATGCACTGCGCTCGTCACCTAGAGATATGGAAAGATTTAACTCCTTACTTAGTAATTAAATACAGAAGTGGCAATGGGCAGGCACATCGCTCGCAGAACTGACAACCAATGGGGAAGAAAGGTTCTCGAGTGGCGACCATGAACCGGAAGACGCAGTGTTGGACAGGCTCCCACTAGATGGACAGATGACCTCACAAAGGTCGCTGGAAACCGTTGGTTGCAGGTTGCGCAGGACCGTTCATTGTGGAAATCTAAGCCAGCATATAAATATGTTCAGCAGTGGACGTCTTGCGGCTGATGATGATGATCATAATGACCCAGTTATTTCTCTAAAAATATTACCCGTCGAGCTGGAACACAATAGATAATGTTTTTATATTACTGCATGGCGATAAAATGACAGACAAAGGCACAGGTGGACGCAGTAAACAATCCTACCACCACAAAAACATGATCGTTTATTTCTTCTATATAGTCAATGTTAGCCTCAAGCTCGACCGCACCCTTGCGTGGCATTTGTGTACTTATAAAGACTTCTCATAAACAGCGGGTTTTTGGTAGTACCTAAGTAGGGAACATACATAGGTACTTGTTAATTTTTCATGAAATGAGCCCAAAACTATATTATTATTAGAGATGTTATAGATATAATAATTCGGGTTTGGATATAGCTTAAGTATCTAAAAGATACAATTTAATGTGGAGCCTCAGATGGTGTTCACATTCTGAACCTTGAATATTTGCATTCACATGTTTGTTAGTATGCCATCTACCAACGAGTAGAAACATGTTTTGCAGCGACATCTAGTGTTGAGTAGCAACACTGTTTATCACAATTCAAGAAAACTGTTAGTTTAATAGCTGTAAACTAGATGGCGCTATAGTAAATATGTTACTTCAGTTATAAAATCTTAATTTGATCAACGATTTTCAGATATCCATAATACTAAATTCACTATTGTTAAAACACTGATTAAAAAGTACCAACAAACTACAAGAACTTTTTTATTATGTTACTTGCTGCTACGGCAGCCTTCATGGTCGAATCCGACTAGCACGTGACCACTTTAATGTTCAGTTCGGACGCGCAGCAAAATCCCTGCCATTAGGAATATCGTTTCAAAAATATCTAATTTGTTATTTGCCTAGCTGTTTGATTAAATGGCTAAATGTCACTCAGCCCGCTAGTTAAACGACGCTGCTTAATGAACAGGCTAGGCTATTAACTAAACGGCTGATTAAACTAGTTGGCTGTTCGTAAGGTAGACAGTTTTGGAATGATTTTAAATAATGAACGTAAATAACCGAGTTCAACGGGGCGAGGTTATCAATAATTCGGCTGGTATTTTTTCTTCAAAATGTATCATGAAAAATACATAGAATCTTGATTTTTTTATGGGTAAGTGAAGATGTATGATAATTTCACAACGTTTGTCACAGCCGAAATAGCTCAGTTGGGAGAGCGTTAGACTGAAGATCTAAAGGTCCCCGGTTCAATCCCGGGTTTCGGCAAACATCTTCTTTTTTTGCGTTAATGTTTTGCTTTGTTATAAATATCCAAATTTTTCACAATCATTTGTGGAATACTTTTTTTGCTCAATTTCGAAATGGAAATATTGTGTAAAATGATGAGCTGAACACGATCTTTTCAGTTCAGTTTATTTGTTCTGTACGTTACCCTGTAGGTACGAAATAGAAATAGGAAAGTAAAGGCGACAAGAAATGAGGAAACCATATCTGGGTGACGAGTTCAATGCAGTGCTAGGTAGGTAATAATTTCATGTTCCAATAGCCGAGACACTGCGCTACTATGGATGGTAGTTAGGTATTCTAGTTCTAGGTGTAGTTCTTATTGTATTTTTGTTTTGTTAAAAAAGGCTCTGTCCGTTTAAAAAAAATTACATTAAGGACATTTCCTGTACGTCCCGTTACTTTTTACTGTATAAAAACGTTTTTGTTGGCTTTGTCACAGATAATAATGGAAATTGATAGTTTTTAGAGTGCAAAAAAATTGCATCGGCCGGGAATCGAACCCGGGCCGCCCGCGTGGCAGGCGAGCATTCTACCACTGAACCACCGATGCTTGCAGAAAAGCGTTGAAAATACTAAAGTATACTTAATAACAATTCGTATTTTTCTAATTTATAGTTTGTACCACGCAGGTCCGTCAGCATTAGTCGAAGATCCCAGAACCGCCAGACGTCACGTACCTATTTTCTGATGAACGAAATGTGTACGATTAAGTAGAGTTAGTACGTACTAAGAACACATGATTACTCGCTAACTTGCGTAGACGACCTATCTTGAGATATGGGGTCCAGAAGATACATAAAACATTACTTAGGTACCTACTTCACGTATTTTCTAATAACTGATTTTCACGTATGTTATAGGCAATCTAAAATATCTTTAAAAATAAGGCTCCAATACTCCCAGACACTTTCCGTCAACCGTTTCGCGTAACAGACGCTTTGAAACTCACAAAATAATGACTTAACTTTACTTAAATTCTCATACTCCTTTTGTATATAATTATGTTCGTCAGACAACAATTTTATAGCCTTTTCCATAGAGACAGATCGATCTAAGAGGCCAATCATCCCCTAAATTTTAATTTCAATTTTCAATTTCAAAACTCAATTTTAATGCCTCAATGGGTTAGAGCGCCAGACTGAGTGAGACATGTACTAGGAAATATGGACTTAAAATTGAGTTTAGGGTATAACATTTAAGTAAAGTTAAGTTTAAGGCGTCTGTTATATATGCCACCAAGATACGTATGTAGAAAGGTATACAAGAACAAAATTAAAAATTTTGATTAACCCCCGACTACCTTAGATTTGTTATCTGTACAACATTCTACTAGTCAAGCCCTTTCATTTGATACCCATATTAAGGAAGTTGTGAAAAAAGAAATGTAATGCGCCATTTTGTGGTAGCGGCCATCTTAGATTTGAAATTTGTCATAGTGCAAAGTATTCTACTAGTCAAGCCCTTTCGTTTGATACCCATATTATGAGGTATATGATGAGGTAGTAGTGAAAAAAAATAATATAATTCGCCATTTTATGGTGGCGGCCATCTTGGATTTGAATTTTTTATAGTGTATAGTATTCTATTACTAGTCAGGCCCTTTCATTTGATACGACCCTTAGTGAGGGAGGTTGTGAAGAAATATTTTGTCCGCCATTTTGTGGAGGCGGCCATCTTGAATTGATATTAACCAAACATAGCTAAGAACATCCGCACGGATATTAACCTTCAAATAAAAAAAAACCGCATCGAAATCGGCCCATCCGCTTGAGCTCTACGGTGCCACAGACAGACACACACACAGACAGACAGACAGACAACATGCGCGGTCCGAAGGGGGGGGGGGATCGCAGGGGACATGACCAACCTTTGCTAATCAAATTTGTTTCTAAATCTGAGATGGTACGACCAATGTCCGACAAGTGGCGTAGCAGGTAGCTGAAGAGGTTTTTTGTTTGAAAGCGATATTCTCAGGATTGATTGAACCGATTTCAGTCATTCTTTCGCCGTTGTATGTGTACGGGATCCCGATGAGTGCTATATACATATGTACCACGGGCGAAGCCGGGGCGGACATCTAGTAAATCATATGCGGTGATACTTCACAATTTTAGCAGTCCAAATTAACGTATTTTAACCAACTTCATGAACGGCATTCTTATCTATTTCCACAAAAAACTGTTGTTGTTTTGTCCTGGATAATGGATTAGATAAGTAATGCTTCGTAGAATGGGTAAATAAAACGTAACGGCAAGTGCCATAAAGAGAATATTGACTGGTTGAATCCCGTGGGTTGACACATAAAGTTTTATGATTCAGTGCCAGAGTAATTTCTTCAATTGAGTGTCAATGGTGTAGGACTTGATTCTGAGTAAAGTATTAGAAGAATTAATTGTACGTTTTAGTACTTCAGCAAAAAAATAATCAAATGTAAGCACATAATGTCGACCTTAACTGTCAATGACAAACTATTTGTTTTACGTTATAAGTAATAAATTGATAAAGGTCGAACAGTCAACCAAACAAGAAGACTTATCATTCATTACCAGGGACTCTAAAAAGCCATTTATAATGAAAATCTATGGATGATCAACGATGTCCAAAATGGACAAATACTTACAACTTCAACTCTATGGCATGACTGAATATTGCTATATTATCCATTGTCTATTTTTAACCTCTTAGAACCCCACCATACCGCCTTACCCGTTTAAAGTGCCCCACTTACTAACTTAAGTTTTATAATAGATTATGTATCGCAAATCTAATCATTCTAAACGAAACATCGCTATTTACGTCAGTAGTTATATTTTTTATGTTAAATAGTTATAGTGTCTGATGACTTCTTATAGGTACCCTACGCTACCGACCGCTTTGTTATTTGGGTAGGTACTAGGTATAGTATAGTGATGAAACCCTACACAGTAAACTAATATCGTAGGTAATAATTTAAGATAGCGTATACCACAACTGTAACTACATTACATAGATTCACATGTTCTCAGTAAGCGGTAAGCACTAAGCAATTGCGTACATTAAGTGATAACGCGTACCTACCCTATGGCTGAAATCGACTAACTCTGTAAAACAACAGGTGGCCTGAATAACACTGCGAAGGTCGCATGCAATCTGTCTCGGCAACATGCCACCAATTAGTTGCTTACATATATATCTACTATCCACAACATGAATGTCTGTATCTATGTCTGTCATTTCCAATTCACCTGACAGAAGTAAACTTACACGATAGGAGTATTTATGGAGAGACATAAAAAAGCGGAACTTCTCTAAAGCTCTTCTTTTTATGTTTAGGGACATACG
Organism: Ectropis grisescens; assembly: GCA_017562165.1. Lineage (NCBI taxonomy): Eukaryota > Metazoa > Arthropoda > Insecta > Lepidoptera > Geometridae > Ectropis > Ectropis grisescens. The sequence goes on from JADLOZ010000525.1 coordinate 12,108, forward strand.
TTTCACTACCAGCTGCTGATGTGGAACTAAGTACGATTTAATTAAAAGTGGTCAAGTGCGAGTTGGACTCGCCCGTGAAGACAGCAACAACAACAACAACAAGGGTAGCAAGTAACATAAGTTACTATACCTATAACATACCTTAATATAAAAGTTCTTGTAGTTCATTGTAACTTTAATCACTGTTTTAACAATAGTGAATATATGACGTATTAAAATAAAACTACTTACTAGATCTCATTCTAACCAATTTTCGTTGAAAGTTCACATGGTAGTGTATATCATACATTTGTTTTAGTTTGTCATTCTCTTATTTTAGAAGTTACAGGGGGGGATGACACATTTTACCACTTTGGAAGAGTCTCTCGCGCAAACTATTCAGTTAAGAAAAAAAGTTAGTAGCCTCAATATCATTTTTGAAAACCTATCCATAGATACCCACACGTATGGTTTTGAAGGAAAAAAATGGAGTGGTAAGTATGGGACACCCCCAAAATCTATTGTTTTTTCTCTCTTTTGTATGAAAATCTTAATGCGGTTCACAGAATACATCAATCACAGATCACAGAATACATACTTACCAAGTTTCAATAGTGTAGTTGTTATAGTTTCGGAGAAAAGTGGCTGTGACATAAGGACGGGCAGACAGACAGACATGACGAATCTATAAGGGTCCCGTATTTTGCCATTTGGCTAGGGAACCCTAAAAAGAACGGAATACTTCATCTCATCACTTTTACGATTAGAGGACTCAGGGTCGCGCGTCCTAACGTTAAAATATCCTAAAATTAATGAAGCTAAGTAACTAATAATTACTCGTACACAAGCTCTATGAAACTGCACCAGATGCATCAGGCACTATAAAACTGCACCAGATGCATCAGGCACTATAAAACTGCACTAGATGCATCAGGCACTATAAAGCTACATCAGATGAATCAGGCACTATAAAAATCGAAACCTTTCAAACATCGACTAATAAAGTTTCAACCATTTTTAACAAATCGACTTCTACATAAACTGTTCCGCATGGTATCTCACTTCTTACAGAGATCAAATTAATGTTTACTATACCCAAGCTATATTAGCTGAATTTCCTATCTAAGAAGATTTAAAAACCAATACTTATGTAAGTATAGCTAAAGCAAAGCCAAGAGGGAAAGCGAGTCGTTGGATAACACGCAAAAATGTAGTATGTTCCCTAACTGTGGATCAGCCCGCATCTCTTAAAACATGTCGCTGAACTCTCCGGGACATTAAAAGTACCCCTACTTTTGTTATGGATGTGATATTTCGGATCTGGATACAAATATGGATATAGGAATAAACTTATATCGGTTTCGGATACGGTTACCGACGTGTAATTATTTCGAATTATTCGTTAGTTTCGTTAGTCTACCGACTAAAACTGTCTTAGCTTTGATATAGCTGCCTCTTTTCTTTTCGCTTGAAATGATAGAGACACCAATAGCAAAGCCATAGCCGATTTCTTTAGGCGGTAGAAGGGCGGAGGTGCTTCTGGCAGTCTTTTTAGGGGGAGTGTGTGCTTACTTACAAGTTTTTTTTAACATTCTTTGTTTTATTTTTAAGTCTGGAATTTACCAGCGTAAAGGCCCAGTCTTTGCAATAGTCCATATTTATATCTTACGTATCACTTATACGTATCTAAATCTTCACTTACTCTTTGGAAGATGCAATCCAAAATACATAGATCGCACAGACAGACGCGCACAGAATCTTAGTATGTGGCCCCATTTATTTGAACAGAACCCCAGATACATAGTCAAGTATTAAGGAAAAGGACTTTTGAATTTAACAACAAAGCCAACTAAATGAGCCAAAGCAAACAGTTTTAAAGGTATGTGTCCACTAATAGCGATAATTTTAATTTTGTAATATTAAGTGACAGGATGAGCAAAACATGCATATAGGTTTAAAACTGTAAGCTATCTTACTGGACGCCTGCCCGTAACAGCACAGTTCCACGCAGCTATTAAATCATCTTATATCTCTGGGTGACAAGCGCAGTGCAGTATTAGGTAATGATTTGAACTATTCATGTTCCAATAGCTGCGTGACACTGTGCTGCTATGGACACATGGCCGTCTTGCTTACCATCAGGCAGATATCGTGCTTGCCCCGTCACTACTGTTTTTTCTAGTACCTTCTTCAAACCGGAGCACAGTCATGTTTGCACAGATTTATTTTTTACTCGCCCTCACCAAAAATACTAGAATCGTACTGCTACAATAAGAAGAAGAACAAAACTTCACATGTGCTGTACCGAAACTTAGTGCTCTTGTGGCATTCACGACGCCGAGTTTGAGTTTCGATTTTGAGTTCTGATCCATCTAGTCTTAGCAAATCGGGCCGTTTGCCATGTTAGGTTTACTTTTTTTAGACTAGGTTTATTTTTGTCAGCTCTCACCAAAAATCGTAGTGCTACAAAATAGCATCTCAAAATTTGGTCGGCGTCATACTTTACGAGTCACAAACCCAGTTGAATACAAGCACAAATGAGCGAGAGATCGTTGTAAGAAGCTAATGAATTCGTACCTCAAGCAGCTCTGTTGACACGCGGGTTAACGCTCGGATAACCCGAGGAAGATCACAAAAACCACGGTTCTTTCATTGCACACAATGAACTGTTTTTCTAAAGTTTTACAGATCAAATTATGTTAGTTCTCGTACACCTACTGAGATGACTCATTGTTGTCATTGTGGACTTTTTATTTAAATACTTATTTACAAAAATAAATAAAATTGGGGCGTCTGTATGTACGCCTCATATAAAATTAACATTTTTTTACTGAGTTCAAATGATATATATACGGTATATGAGTATATACGGTAGGTAGGTATATCTAAAAAACTATTTGTATTTTTTTGTGTGTCTGTTTGTTCCGGCTAATCTACGGATTTTTTTCCCATCAAAACCATATGTGTGGGTTATCTATGGATAGGTCTTCAAAAATTATATTGAGGTTTCTAACATATTATATTTCGAAAACGAATAGTTTGCGCGAGAGACTCTTCGAAACTGGTAAAATGTGTCCCGTCCCCCGTCCCCCCTGTCACTTCTAAAATAAGAGAATGACAAAACTAAAAAAAATATATGATGTACATTACCATGTAAAGTTTCAACGAAAATTGGTTTGAATGAGATCTAATAAGTAGTTTTATTTTAATACGTCTTATATTCACTATTGTTAAAACACTAATTAAAGTAACAACGAACTACAAGAACTTTTATATTATGTTACTTTCTGCTACGTAAGCCTTCATGGGCGAGTCCGACTCGCACTTGACCACTTTTATTTGTATTCTCGATTTAAAGACATTATATTTCAGAAAATTCGTTTATACCTTCACGTTTTCAATAAGCCACATTTCACTTGATACAACATGAGCTAGATTTATATATATAGGGTTATAGGGCATACCATTTATAGGTAGGTAATTTGTAGGTAAGTTACGGCTGGTCTAGTCGGGAGAATGGCGCCTGCCAATCCGGAGTCCCCGGATTCAAACCCCACACGCACCACTGTCTTTTCGAAGTCATGTGCGTAATGCCGCTAACTTAAAACGGTGAAGGAAAACAACGTGAGGAAACCGACATGTACCTAGAATCTTTTGGAGTCATGTGTCATCCACCAACCCGCACTGGACCAGCGTAGTGGATTATGGCCTTAACTCTCTCCTTGCGAGAGAAGGCCCGAGTCCCACTAGTGGGAATATTTAGTGGGCTGTTGTTGATACCATTTGTAGGTAGGTACTGCTTGAGAGTAGTATAATCAATTGAGTATTACTATAGCAAACGAAGTCCCACACACCATTCTCACAAATGCTTCCTGCAATACATTATCTTTTACTTGTATAGGTACTAATGTTTCGGCTTTACACCAGCAACTATACAAATTTCATTGTTTATCTAAAGATAATAATATTTAAGTATAGTAAAGATAATAATATAATAGTATCTTTATTATCTTTACTCAATGGATTATGTCATCTGAAATAAAATATTTTTGATTTGATTGATTTAATTAAGTAGGTCAGTACGACTTCTTGCGAATGCATAGTTAGACTCCTAACATTTTTTTTTTCATTTCATTGGGCCAGTCAATACGAAACTGCCAATTAATATATCTTAGCTGTTAGATAATAGGTAGACAATAGTAAATACATTTAAAAAATACCGGCCGAATTGATAACCTAGTCCTGTAAAAGATGCAGCGTTGTTAAAAAATGTTCATCAACTTTCTAATCTTAAAATGTGCGTTCTCCCATTGTTTGTCGTTGTGCGTGAGTAAAGCATGTGAGATATTTAGGTTTGTTTTGTTTTGATTCTTTTCCTCGTACGAATTAAAAGTCGCACCGTTGCAATCAACTGGTACGAGCATAGTATAAGAAAGAAGAGAGCTATAATTACTATGATGTCGTCAAGCCCCATGGTAAGCACAATGACAGTGGAGGGGGTCCAAAAATGTATTGTGATGATAAGAGATGAAATGCCTGAATGAAGATAAAGACTCAAACGTGTAGTGCCGATCATACCTAGTGGGAAAAGGTCATGATGATGATGATGAGTTAATATTTGGAACATTTAATGCGATATTTTAAACGTAGACACATAAATATTTTACTGTCAAGGAACATGTAATACATAAAAATGGTTTTATAACAAAAATTGAGTTAATATATTGGCATTAGTGTCTACAATATTAACAGCAATATTAGCAAATGACTCTTGATATTGCAGTTTTCTGGTTCGAAGGAAATTTAGACTTGCGAAAACATTTCTTCAATAGTAACTATTTAAATCTCTGGCACAAATACCTGATAGGTTATTGCTCAAAATACTTTTATGTTATTGTAACAAATTGGCTCTTTCCCTTTACACATATAAGAGCCTTTGTTTTTGTAACCATTAGAAACGTTTTTTTTTTAATTTTGAGTGACGAGACGAGTCAGACATGGGTCTGATGGTTAGCAACGCGACTGCCCATAACAATATAGTAGGTACTACGCTGCTATTTGAACGTAAAGAGTTTATATACTTTTGCTGAACGCTGCTGCGTTCGTCATCAGCATGTTTTATCTCATTCGGGAAATATTGCCGTTCAAACAGTAAGTAATACAATAATGTTTCCATATTACTGGTTGATAATGATACCACACTACTGCTGGTCAAGGAACTTTCTCATGTGGAATCTCCTACCACCAATACCTCCTATATTAAACCAATCTTAGGACACGTACTAAAAAGGGCATTTTAAGGTTATGTTTAAATAGGTTAGCGAGTGCAAAGTTGAACTTATGAACATTGACCTACAACGTCCGAAACTGTGCGATGCTGTTCCCAGCCAATCCCAGGTCAACGCAGGACAATGCAGAATTAGGCCGGTCCTGACCTCGGACTTAGCTGTAATAAATAACCTTGATACTAGAGCGCTGACACTGTGTCGTATCACTTTGACTGTACAAGTTTCTGATGAGTGTATGCTTTTATATAAAATAGGTATGTGTCTGTCCGGTCAATGCTTAAAAACATTAAGCAAAGATGTGGTGACAGGATTTTAACAACGTTTTCCGTTAAGCTTATCTACAAACTACGAACCCGATTATCTTATATTTGTTTGCACTTTTGAAGGCCAGATAAGCGAAAAACTCATTGCTAACTAACTTTAAAAACAAACCACCTGCTAATATAAAGCATTACTGTTATGATGGCATCCTATCGTATCTCCAAGCAGCAGTTTCCGAACCTTTATTGCTAAAATTGGGTACCTATATAATTCATTTGAAACGAAACATTTACGCCAAGCAGTCACCAAGGCTAAAATTGGCCTGGTAACAACATTTTTTAATGGGCAGCATAATTGTATCAAGAGGCGGTTTTACCTGTGGTGCCGAATGTGCGCTGGACACGGCAGCGGTGTTAGGGGGCGCAGCCGAGGCACATTCAATGGACCTACGTCTGTGATTATGTTAGTCCTCAACACCACGTAAGAAGAACTCTGATTTACATACCATTTATATGGAATCCAGAATTCTTCTTACATGCGTCAACTTATAACAAAGCAGGTGGAGTAGAATTGTGACAGAGTGGTGTCCGAGACAAGCTAAGCGGAGTGTAGGACGGCCAGCTGCGAGGGGGATCGATTTTATCATCTAAATATCGCGGGTCGAACCTGAACTTAATTGGACTGTACAGGAATGAGATAGATGCTATAATGAAACAGATACCTAAAAACCCAGCATTGGGATAAAAAGGCTGTTTATGATGATGATAACGTTGATTCTACTCCTTTAAATGCGGACATAACACGGTACGTCCACTACACCAATTTTGAGATCAGTTTACATTGTTCATCACTACCGAGCACTTAACACGAAAAAAAAAAACTCCGCGCAAACAATAGCAATGGAAAAATTCATAAAGCGATTCATGATAATATTTTTTATTTTACTCAGTTTCAACTCAACACAAAATGGCGTATTGTATTATATTTTTCATTACTACCTCAATATGGGTATCAAATGGAAAGGGCTTGACTAGTAGAATGTTGTACAGATAACAAATCCGAGGTAGTCAGGGGCTAATCAAAATTTTTAATTCTGTTCTTGTACACTAAAAAGGGTATAATTACCTATTTTCGTACCAAAAATTAAACCGACTTCAAAGCCAAAAATAGGCACTAAAAAGCGAAAAATAAACTAAAATCATTATTATAAGCGCTACTCACTCATCTATTTGAAGTCGGTGCCAGTCAGGTCAAAAAGTTAGTAGATTGATGCTATATAGACACATGGTAAGTAGGCACAGGTAAGTAGTATCTATCCACTACCTGTTAGATTTGGCAGGCACCGACTTCAAATAGATGAGTGAGTAGCGCTTATAATAATGATTTTAGTTTATTTTTCGCTTTTGAGGGCCTATTTGTGGTTTTGAAGTCGGTTTAATTTTTTGTACGTAAATAGTTTATCTTCTTCACAAATGTCAGAACCTTGTGTACCCGTAGGTCAATTATAATTTATAATTAAATTAAATTACGCAACGTAAACTGCTTACCGCCAAGAAGCTCATGCTCATATCCGGCCAAACCAGAACAATCAAAAGGTCGGTTCTCTGGATCATTTTTACAGAGGACCTGCAAGCTAAAGTCACGAAGCCAGTGGAAGAATTTACTTAGATCACTTATATGGATGTATCAAGATTAATTTTCGTCAGGATTCAAGTTGTAAGGAAGAGCGTTAGAGTTTAGAGTTTTAATTTTGATTTTAAATTTTCGCGATTTGAACACGTAATGTTCATATAGTACTACGGGGCTCATTGCGAAATGAGACGACCCGCAATTTCTTCAGTCTTCTCGTGACCACGGCGGTTGTAAGGCTGCCGAAACGTCGAGGTATTTAAACAATAAATTATTCATGAGTATATATAAACATTAGAGTTTTAAGTTTGCCGTTTTTTGATTCTGTGCCGGGGGTTCTATTTCCTAGGACCAATAAGTGGGACTCAATTACAGGCCGCAATACCTTAACTCATGATTGCGCAGATCTTCTGAACCAGTCATACCGACAATGAAAAAACAAACAAAGAAATGAAAAAAATAAAATACATGTATTAATACAATTATAAAAATACTAGCTTTTACCCGCGACTTCGTCCGCGCCACATATTTATTAAAGTAATTGAGGCAGTACCTACTCGTATGTCTACTACCATACAAATTCACGTTTCCTAATCAAAATCGGTCTAAGTCAAAGTTTTATATTTATTAATAAATGTACAATTTACACGACAAATTAACAAAAACTATGTTCTCAAAAAATTAATCAAAAACAGACTTTAATTTAAAATCATATTGGGACGGTCCACCAAATTTTATTAGAGTCTATTAGTAGATATTAGTAGATATATCGTCTGATTACATGAACGCAAATTTTAGTTTGTTGTTCATATTTCAAAAACCGCCGCACTGATTTCGATAAAATTTATATGACCACCTCTGAACTATAATCTACCAACCAAAAAATAACCATCTAAATTGATTCACAATTGGAAATACAACTGGATTGATAACCTCCTCCTTTTAGAAGTCGGTTAAAAAAATAGCATACAAAGAGTGCAAAGATCCTTCCATGCACACTTTTACTCCTCATTCCACTTTTTTCAACTCTTTTCTGTGATAAAAGTCGCCGTTGTCCTTTCCTAAGTCTAGGTAGTCTATCTGTGCACCAAATTGTAACAAACTCTTTAAGTGGCTTAAGCGTTAGACGGTAACGGACAGAGAGTTACTTTCATATATATAATTTCATATTAGAATTGAAAACAGGTGTTCCTGATCATTTTATAGGAGGCAGTTGTAAAAGATTACCGAAAAGTAATACGTTTACTCCTCCAAAAAACTCATTTTCGCAGTTCTTAATTTGCCTTAATCGAGCGTCCATCATGCATAACATTTGATAAGACACCATGGAAATCTCGTCGACTATCAAAAATTCTGTCTGATACGCCATTTAGTGGCTGCGCCCATCTTAAATATTGAGGTTGTATAGTGCACTGTATTCTTCTTGTCAAGCCCTTTTATTTGATACCCTTGTTGATGGGATTGATAAAACCTAAGTTATCCGCCATTGTGTAGAGGCCGCCATCTTGGATTTTAATTTTATATAGTACGTTGTATTCTACTGGTTGAGCACTTTCATTTGATACCCATATTGATGGGATTGATAAAACCTACGTTATCCGCCATTTTGTAGCGGCCGCCATCTTGAATTTATTTAAGTACATTAATTGTAAATAAATGATACCGCTAGAAGCGTCTTGAAACGCTCTTGAGAGTAAATGGCTCAAACGGGTAAAAGTAAGGCGGCACTTCATATGCCGAAACATAAACACCGCATTTATGTAACCTGACACCCGTTTTCCCGCCAAATTTGTAAAACGCGAAAAGCGGCCAGTGTATCAAGCGGTTAAATAAGTATCCCCGTATAGTTAGAAATTGTAAAATTGCTGTAACAAACGTTTATCGACTCCATTTCAAGTGTCTAGATACAAAGTTTCATGGTTTTATCTTCAATAATATTGAACTTCCAGACTTTCACCCCCAATTCCACCCCCGTAGGTACTACAGTTCGAAACTACAAAACTGCTTAAACATACATTTAATGGTTTCGTGTTAAATATCTAGACGTAAAGTTTCATAGTTCTTCAACAATGACGAAGTTTTCCATATAAACTTTCATCCCTTATTTTAACCCTTTCAACCCTTTTTTCGGAACAAAAAGTAGCCTATGTCCTTTCTCGGGATCTATTCTATATATGTATCAAATTTCATCAAAATCTGTTGGTTGGTTTAGGCGGTAAAGACGGACAGACAGACAGACAGACAGACAGACAGACAGACAGACAGACAGACAGACAGACAGACAGACAGACAGACAGACAGACAGACAGAGTTACTTTCGCATTTATAATATTAGTATGGATACATTAAATAAAAACACGTGAAAAAAGATATGCGACAACATAAAGTAGGTAGGTAGGTAGTGCGGATTCAAAATACTGTATGAGTGTGCACTGGACCCCACACTAGGTTGACCTGTGTTGTGGGAATCCAGGCTCAATTTCTTTGTGTTAAGTGGAAACTTTTTTATCCGCGTTGAAACCATTATGGTAGTGGACATCTTATGGTTCGTATCAACTTAATGTCAGTGTGGCGGGACGCGCGCGTTAGATACTTTTTGAATGTGTAAAAGCTTCAGATTTCGCGTCACCGACATTCGTAATAGCAGTATATCGGTAGCTATACAGGTGACGTATTGTGCAACATTAGTTTTTTTTTAAATAAAGTGTGACGATACGACCAGGATGTGCCTGATGGTAGGCAACATGCCTGCCACAGGACAGCACAGTGACACACAGCTTTTTTTCACAGCTTTTTTTCGAGGTAAAAAGTAGCGTATGTGTTCTTCCAGACTATAATCTATCTATGTTCCAAATTTAAGCCCGATCCGTTCAGTAGTTTTTACGTGAAATAGTAACAAACATCCATCCATCCATACTTACCTATAAACTCGTAGGATTATTCGGTCATAGTGAAAACTGCTTGCAGTTGATTAAAAAAATGAAATAAAAAATTCAATATGCAAGTATGTAGGTACACACCACTAGTGAGTGGTTACGTTGCAACTTTCAAATATGTACATAGATCACTTGTGACATGTGGAATTGGGAACTAATTTAGATAGATAACGTGTCTAACGAGCAAAATTTAGACTATACGGGTATATTACTAGAATACAAGTCACTGCTATACGGGTAATTTGTTAGATTTACCCGATGGCCCAAGATAAATATACTAATTTAGTTTATTTTCAAAATATATATTAACGAACAAACAGCACATGCACTTGATGGTAAGCAAACGCCTGCCCATAACACAGTGTCACCCAACTATTTGAAGTCCAACCCACTGCCCAGCTCTGAAGAGGTTTTTTTGTTTGCACGCGCTAACCTCAGGAGCTACTGGATCGATTTCAAAAATAATTTTTAAACGTTGGAAATTTACGTGGTCCACGAGTGTTATAGGCTAAATATTATGTAAACTAGGTGTCCTCTCAAAGGTGCGAAGGTATCAAGTCTGAACCGTTGCTCATTTTATATCAGGCACAGAGACACCTTTGTATGGAGTACTGTTCGCACCATTGGGATGGATCGGCTAAGTATCAGCTGGAAGCTCTGGAATGATTCGAGAGACGTGCCAAAATACTCATAGGGCACGCCACTCTTAAGCAAAAAATGTTGCTAGCTTAGCGGTTTTTATCGGTTACACTTTGGAGAGAGTGCTACTGATCTGTATGATCTAATACCATCTTGCCCTTTTTCTATCGGACAGCTCGTAGCTCGAAAAAGCGACATCGTTTCATGTTTGACGTTCCAAAGACACGAACGAAGAGGTTTGACCCTACTTTTGTGATAAGAACGTCTAGGAATGCCTGGGTGGGGTTTTCTTGATGGTTACAATCTTGATGTCTTCAAATCGAGAGCAAATCGGATTCTTCTCGGTAACCATGCTCCATCATAGACCGCATCGTCGCTTAACATCAGGCGAGATGGCGGTCAAGTGTATACACCAGCGAGCAACACGGATGGGAGTAGGCATACACAGCGTTTCCCCTCTGTCAAAGTACAAGTCCGCGTGGACCATGGAGTTTGATAATATACTGTGGCTGAGGGCGGGGCTAGATTTGTGAATGGTGCTTTATTTTTTTATGTGTTAGTGATTTGGCTGTGTGAGTATGATCGGCAATGAATCGGTACAGGTATGTTTTGTATGTAATAGTGCGGATTTGGGCTAGTGTGCAACTTTCCCTTCCCGTAAGAAATGACAGAAAGATTTGAACAATATTTTTAGCTAAGGCTACTTACTCCCTTCCGTGCTTGCGCGGAAGATCGAGTTGATTGATGGTATACACATAAAAGTTTTTAAAAAATATAGACCACGGGCAAAGCTGGGACGGACCGCTAGTTTTATTATAATGAAATAATGGTCACTACTCCCAGCTAGCGCAGAAGACGCCCTACTAAACTTATCTACCAACTAACCATATGAAGGGATATACAAACTTCTTTAATGACCTAGATTCATGTCATAATAAATATTTGGTTTTTCGGTTATTAAGGATTCAGAAACACGACCACAATCAATTACATGAATCAAGTTTATGAAGGTCGAGTAAGTTAATATTTTTTATTTATTAACTTTTCTTATCGCAACGTAACTTTTATACAACTAATTAAATAATTTAATTAGTTTCACTGTTATTTTACTGAGTTTTAAACATGGTTTCTACATTTACTGCTTTGCCTGCGTAGAATTTATAAAATTCAATTCTTTCAGGAACTTTACAAATATCGGGGTAACAAAGCCAAACATCCAAATACACAAATATTATTATATTATAAAACTTTCTTAAATTTCGGGATTATATCTCGTGTAATGTTTTCAATCTGTAGTATTAAGTAGGTTGAAAATATTACACCACGTTAAATTACGTTAACGGGCTCTGGAGTTCGTGGCTCCTGAACCTCGTGGGGAAGAGATTGAATTTAGAAGTTCTTGGGTGAATTGCACCTGGACAGACTTGGGAATATTACTTGGTTGGTATTCTTACCTGGCCAAATAACAGTTTTAGTAGAGCCTCGCACCCAAGATAGGGGCAGTCGCCAGGGTATTGCGATCCAATCTTACGCCTACAACATGCGGTCCACATTGGGTTGTGCGGTGCAGATGGCGTCCGTGGCCGAGACGAGTGGGAGAGGAGTGTCAATCTCCCTTCCCACCTCGTTTTTTGAGTAATCGCCAACGTTAGATGGCGGACGCGGTGGGGTACCTACAGAGGAGGAAGAGCGCCGGTTTGCGATGTCCAGGGGTGAGGGATGAGGCACCCACTCACTGGTCACTGGGACTTCGGGGGTGTTCGGGAACACCCAAGGGTGTTCAGGTGCATCAAAAGGGTTCGCGGATAAACGCGAGCACTTCTTCTCTTCTCATGTTCCCGCCATATCCAAAAGTGGAACTAGCCCGACCGTCCACTTATTAGCGGACTTAGCGGAAGGATACACGTTAGCAAGAACAAAATTTAAAATTTTGATATACCCCCGACTAACATGGATTTGAAATTTGTACAATATTCTACTAGTCATGCCCTTTCATTTGATAACAATATTGAGGGAGTAGGTAGTGAAAAAAATGTTTGTTAAATATTACTTATTAAAACTGTTCATTCGCCATTTTGTGGTGGCGGCCATCTTGGAGTTTAAATGTGTCATAGTGTATAGTCCTCCTTTCAGTTCATACCCATATTGGTAGTAATAAAAT